>MU224320.1:221917-257732 GCA_018584345.1 Thuja plicata | reverse complement strand
GAATATTAATAAATGAAATAAACTTATTTAATTCATTTAGAAATATAGGATTTAATTATTAAAACAAATAAATTGCTTTTTTAATAATTAAGGGACTATAGCCATTTTAATAAAATTAATAGGCTAGGGGAATGGGTTGGATTGCAAGTGATACTTTGATTTAGAGATTTATTTAATTCCATTATAATTAAATACTATAGCCATGTTTGATTGAGATTTGATCTGATTGGTCGATATTGATTTGAATTGTATGGCTACAATAGATAATATAAATCAGTGATAAAAATCACCTAGGACATTAAATCGATTAAAAGAATTACGCCAAACAGTAACAGGGTCGTTTGGACATAACTCGAGGGTATGATCACACTTAGGGAAAATAGGGTCCATAGTTGCGACAGACCGAAATTAGGTGGTTACAGAAGTTTACATCAACTTATTACTACAAGACAACACAAGCCTCCATTGATTCAATTAAGAGATAAATCATGCTTTTGTGAAGACTATGTTAACAACAACACAATGAGTCAATGTGTTAATATTTTAAATGGATATGTTTCACAATGGGATCAGAAAGAGTTAATCAGAATGCTTCCTTATGAAGACTATGACAATGACAGACATCCAGGATCCTAGATATTCAGTTGATTATGAACATGTTTCTGATTTAGTTGTTACAGGTGCGTGTTGACATATATGTACACATGCTTTTTTATTTACAGTTTATATATAATTTATTGGGTTTACTTGAGTGACGTTCAAATTTTAGTAGTCCAAACTTAAAGTTGAAGACATTCTATTTGTCCATTAGTATATACAAGGAAAAACATGATCTACACCATCAGTTTATACTACACCAACAGACAGGGCACAACACTACCTGATGCCAAGGTTACCCGATACTGCCAAGTACAAAGCATCCCGATAAACACTATTCAGTGTTACCCGATGACAAAAAGAAATTAGTAGAACTTGACAGATGAAGGGAACCCGGCGATCAGTTCAATAAAGGAACACTGACAAAATTTCAGTTCAACCCGACGATCAAGAACCGACAGTCAGTTACATCCCGCAAAAAGTGGATCTAACTTTCCAAGATAAATCACTGAAGTTTTATATTTAGCTTCTTCATTTTTTTTAAATCCATTGTGTGCGGAGAAAGCAATGCAATTATTATTGTTTTAATCAGTTTAACTATTTCAAAACATGCAAACTAGAGGAATGTGGTCATGTTGTATACCTTGGATCAAGAGTTAACATTGTAATGCATGATTCTAGAATAGGTCAAATACTTGTTTAAATAGATGCTCAATCTATTGTGAACATGTTGTTCAATGATGATTGTAGCCACTAAGAGAATCTAAGGATCTAACAAGAGAATTCATGCAAAAGGACAGAAAAGGATCAATTATGTTTTCAAGAACAGAACACAGGCTACCGACGAGAAGGAAAAGGTATTAATCAATCACTATAGGTGATATTCATAGTATGAGAGCTTTAATGGATCCGTGATTAGAAATTATAGATTGCATACAATCAGGTCAAACATATTGTACTCATTCTAACAAGTGTTGTACACTTAAGAAATCCTTTCAAGAAAGGTGGACTTAACAATCCAATTGTAAATCTCTTAACCGAGTGCACACTTCATTAGTGTTGCTAAAGCTCTTAACAGAGTAGATCTTAACAGTTCTCCACTTTAATACTCCTAACAGGGTAGATCATCGGAAGTGATCAATTGTAAGCCTTTACCAGCTCCCTTCCATTCTACAGATAGTGAAGTTTTGTGGGTGTCATCTCCACCGCAGTTTTTACTTCCTAACAGGAGTTTTCTGTGATATCATATATTGTGTTATGTGTTTATTATTTTCATGAATGTTTCTATGAATGATTGCATACAATTAAGATTATGAATTAATATTACATGCGTAAGAAAGAACATCAAAAATAGTCGGTAATACAGTAAAGATTGTTTACTAATAATCAAAGGTGAAAAGTGTTAAAAGTTTTAGAGGTACTAATTCACCCCTCCCCTCTCAATACTACTTCCCATTAATCCCAACAAAAGTTGTGTTATTAATTTAAAAGAAAGATTCATTTTTACATTTGTAGGTGATATTTTTGCTATGGTTGCGGATCCCGAGAATGCAGAAGTTGTAGATTATTATCTACTAAGATGCACCAAATAAAAATACAAGTTGCCACAAGAAATTATTGATGGTGATGGACAACAATATCCAACTGGTTCAGTTGTTATTAAAGGCACCTATTATCAAAAAGTTAAGATCGACAAAAATGGAGTTTAATTTATTGAATACATGCCTAGACAGAGAGTTCTACATTATAGTAGCTTGGTTATAGCAACAAAGTTGCAGATTGAGACTGTGCCAAAAAAAGGACGCGGAAACTAAAAGTGGAAGTTGACTATTGAAGAACATGAAAATTTTTTGGAGATAATAAAGGATAGAGAGGATCCAGACTACATGTATCAGGAGATAGCTTAGGCTTTTAATGTGTTTTTCATAGATCTAGCTCGTGCGTACTTAAATCATATTTGAAGTCTATATATATTAGGGTTTATATTATGGTTAGTATTATAGTTAAGATTGAGGTTTAGGGTTAGGATCATGGTTTATAAATTAGTATTAGATTTAAGGTTTAGGATTATGATTATGATTTAGGTTTTATATCATGGTTGGAATTAGGGTTAGGGTTAGGGTTATGAAAATGGTTTAGCTTTACACTATGGTTAGGGTTAGGGTTGGGTTATGATCTAACACTAGGATTATGGTTAGGGTTTACTATTTATATTAGGGATAGATTATGGATTATGGTTTAGGATTTGGATTTGGCTTTAAGGTTAGGATTTATATCACGGTTAGTATTATAGTTATTGTTTTGGTTTTGATTAGGGTTAGGTTTAAGGGTTTAGGGTTTAGGGTTTAGGATTATGATTATGATTGTGATCAGGGTTATGGTTTATATTATGGTTAGTATTATTATTTGTATTAGGTGTTGATGTTTTGTAGCTTCTGTCGGATAAATCCCATGAGATTACACACACACACACACACATATATATATTGTGAGATATAATATATATAGATATATATCTAAAATAGTATTAGGATAAATTAATATAATAATGATTCAAAGATATTATGTGTGTGTGTGTATGTGTGTGTGTGGTTACATAATCAATCGTTATTATATTGATCTAATAATAATAATTAGACATGTCCCATGAAGGGGCATGTCTTTCCTAGCCTCGTTCTCGATATAAATGAAAGAGAGATTGTTGCATTTGGAAAACACATACAACATCAAGTTCTATTACATTTGCAGCTATCCTAAAACTTAACATGGTATCAGACTCAAATTGCAAATGTAAGAGAGTATTTTTTTTATGGTAAATGTGTGACTGTAATAGAAAATACAGTCTCAGTAAAGCCTGACCATATCTCACAAATGCATTGTTGGAGTTTTCTACATTTTGGATATGTTGGTGATAAATAAATTGTAAAGAATCTCACTGGAGCGATTGGAGAGAACATGTAGGGCTCAAAAGTTATGACCGAGTGTGTATGGGTCTATGTAAAATCTAGTGAGTGAAGTTGTGTTGTAGAATTTTTTCCATACCAAGTGCAAAGAATAAATTCAAGTGAGTTGTAGTAGATTTGTTAAGAAGAAAAGGGAGATGATTCAAAGGGGAGATGTCTCTCAAATAATCTGAGAAGGTGTTTTATGATTTGATGTATATGGACCTTCATTGAAGCAACTTGTGTCAATGATGTTGATGTGCAGATAAGTATTTATTATCCTTGAATATTACATTTATCTACTCATTGTAGTCTCTCTCTTATCTTTATTTCTATACGTACTATAAGAGCTATTTGCCTTGATCTTTTCTAGGGACACTCTTGTAGGAAAAGAAGATTGATATCAGATTCAAAGGGATTTCGACACTTCAGAGGTAACTTTGGACGAGGATCTCAGAAGACTGATATCAGATTCAGAGGGAGTCTGACAATTTATCTTAAGCAATCTTGGATGAAAAGATCAACATATTGATATTTTCTCAATGAGTTCGTCTTTGTGAGAGAAGTTCGAGGTGAAATCCCTTGTTTCCACCTTCTGTGTTGAGGCATGGTGGATGTCATGTGTGTGACTCCATATTTTTAATGGGTCTGTCCCCTGTGTACATCATGAGGAAGTGAGGAATTTAAAATGATTATCACTTGTATTTGTAAAATTTATTGGAAGGTGATGATCTTACAATAACTTGACCTTCTATTGTGATAGACATCATATGATGTCTGAAATAGATCACGATAGATGATCTCTTGCATGGTGGATTAAGTTCCTTAAACAGACCATGGCCTTCTATTGTGATAGACATCTTATGATGTCTAAAACAGATCATGATAGATGATATCTTGCACGGTGGATCAAGTTCCTTAAATAGACCATGGCCTTCTACTGTGATGGACATCTTATGATGTCTGAGACAAATCATGATAGATTATATCTTTCATGGTGGATTAAGTTCCTTAAATAGACCAAGAATGTTCCTGTGGTAAGTATCATTGAGGATACATGTGCACATTACCTATGGACATTTTTTGAGTACTTGGTGAATATTATGCGACTTGATATTTTGAGGTCATTACTCTGAGTACATGGTGAGTATCATGTGGTTTGATATTATGTGGCCATTAATCCTGATATCATGAGATGATATCTAATGGTGAATATCTTCTAATTGAAGATATTCTTAAACATGTCATTCTTGATATTACGCTAAGGTAATATAATATCTTATGTTTATCCTCCCTAGCTAAGAGGGAATGTTGATATTTTGTAGCTTATGTCAGATAAATCCTATGACTATTGTATATATAATACCAATTATATATATATATATATATATATATATATATATATAATTGGCATTATATTAATCTCATAATAATGAATAGACATGAAGGGACATGTTTCTCCTAGCCTTATTCTCAATATAAATGAAAGAGAGATTATTGCATTTAGGAAAATACATACAACATAGACTGTTATTACATTTGCAGCTATCCTAAAACTTAACATTAGGGTCATAATTTATGATTTAAAATTGAAATTATTGTTAGGTTTAGGGTTTATATCTTAGTTGGAATTATTGTTAGGGTGAGGGTTTTTATTAGGGTTAGGGTTAGGATTAGGATAAGGGTTTAAGTTTATGCCATGGTAAAGGTTAAGGTTGGGTTTAGTGCTTGTGTTATGGTCTTGTTTAGGATTATGATTATTGTCAAGGTTAGGGCTCAATGTTTGGGTTAGGGTTAGCATTAGGATTTAGGTTTTGGCATTAGGATTATGGTTAGGGTTATGGATTAGATCATCATTAATATTATAGTTAGGATTAGGATTTTGGTTAGGGTTAGGGATAAGATTGGGCCTATTTAGGATTATGGTTAAGGTAAGGGTTTACATCATGGTTATTATTATGGTTAGGGTTAGGGTTTTGATTAGGGTTAGAATTTAGGGTTAGGTTTCTAGGATTAATATTAAGATTAAGGTGTGGGATTACGATTATTGTTAAGGTTGCAGTTTATATCATGGTTAATACATTGCACAAGGTTAGGGCTTAATGTTTGGGTTAGGGTTTAGGGTTTATGGTTAGGGATAGGATTAGGAATTAGGGTTTAAGATTTGGAAAATGGTTAGGATTGGGATTTGGGTTTTGGTTTAGGGTTAAGATTTATATCATTGTTAGTATTATGGTTTTTATTTTAATTTTGATTAGGGCTAGGGTTAGGGTTAGGATTTGAATTTAGGTTTTAGGATTATGATTAGGGTTAGGGTTTAGGGTTAAGATTGGGATTTAAGATTTTTTTGAGGATTAAAACTATGGTTAGGTTTAGGGTTTATATATGAGTTGGGAAAAATTAAAATCTAGATATTTGAAACCTTTCTATATTTTTTTCTTTTTTAAATGCACATCATTTTATATTGCAAACATTTCTATATTTTTTCTCTTTTACATCCAATTCATTTTGATTTTTAAAAATGAACCAAATTACAATTAAAAAAATATTTTTAAATGTTATCTATTATATTTTCAAATGTTCAAATCAAAATTTGTAATTTATCAAAAATTTTACAATTTATAATCTATTGAAAAACCATTATTTTTTGTACTCCTATATCTTACTTTAATTTAGTTTGCTTAATTATGACTTTTAAAAGATTTTTGGATGCTGAAATTGAAACTGTAGCATTTAGATATTTATTAATAAGCTGATTTCCTGATTGATATTGAATTTGAACTTACATACAAATATTGACACCAATAATTTGATTATATAGATGCAAGTTTTCGGTGCTACTCAGATTCAAATTTTGAATGCTACTCTTACCATTTTATGAACTTCAATCCAACTATATCCAGCAATCTTAATCAAGTACTGGCAAATGTTCATTAAGTTGATAGGCTTCTCCCGCGGAGTGAGCTTGTGACCATACGCATAAAAACCTTCTGACGCTTGAAACCCATCTCATGCTCTATTTTCAAAAAAGCGGTAATGGAGATTGCAAGTTAGTTTTTGCGATCTACTATGCACATTCCTTGGCATCATCCATTAAAGAACTCTAGATTTTGGCAGATTGGCAGATGCTTGAATTAAAGCTTGCACTGTTGTTCCACACTCTTACATTTCTTGTCACCGCTCTCTGTCACCGTCGAAAATGAAAATAACATTATTTATGTACTATCACTTGCATTACATGTTTTCCCTCCTATTTACTCTTTTCTCTTACGCTGGCTTTCAATCCCTTCCTTGTCTGTGTTCATCTCTTTATTTTATGCATAAGGGTTTTGCACAAACCTACCCCAAATCGAAGCCAGAAGGTAAAATACAACACCAATGTCAACAGATTTCTATTAGAATTCCAAAATCCCTACATTTCATAAGAAGTTCTAAACCTATCTAGTGTTTCTCAAGATGGAAGGAAAAATGGTGTTGATACCTAGTGCGCCGATAGGCATCAGGGAGGCCACGATGCAAATTTAGTACACTTGTACTTGATAACACTCTGGAGGCGTTGGAGATTATGCAGGCTAGAGACCACGCATGCTTGTCCTTGCCTACATTGTTATCTTTCAACTTTTAAGATTTTCTCCATCTATTTACTAGGCTTCCATTTTTTTTCCCATTTTGATTCCATGAGTTTCTTGCCAAAGGAAGAATAAGCCATTTGGAAGATGACGTGATTTATATCCTGATTGCAAAAGATAATAGTCACCCATGTTCTCCAATAAAATTGTGTAGAACTTGATTGCAAGTTACGTCTCTAAGATAGAATTTTCTTCCATGAATTTTGAGGTTGAGGTGTCCTTTATAGAGGTTGGTTGTCTTTCTCATGATGCTTGAATAATTTCCTGTCTCCTCGAGCTGCGTATTGTTGTTATTTTCATCAGAGTTGAGGCTTTCTTTCAACGAACCATTGAATCTTTAGTGGCTTCATAGATAGATAAAGTGCATCAAGCACGTCGTCAACGTGGAGCACATCTGTACGAATATGATGTCGCTACGCTTGTTCTTAGCAGTGTTGGAGATCACACTCAAATCTTCCATGGAGTCAGCTGAGAGCATGTTTAAGAATAGAGGGGTGTTCTCTCTTGCATCGCCACACACTGGGTTGCGTATCCTTATAATTTTTAGGACTAGTATCCATTTCAAGGCTAATGTGGAGAGATTTCAATTTTTAGCCCTTTTTTTCTATAGTATAGTTTTTTGGGGGATATATGTGGGGAGTAGAATACTGTACATTGTATATACAGTATGTGTTTGTTTAGAAATGATTTAACATGGTTCACTTCCAATGGTGTTACATCATCTCCTGCACACTTGCATCTTTCAAGTTATATAATTTTAATCTGGGTTACGTAGAGTGGTCTAAGGAGACCCAATTTCACTAAAATCATATTGGTGGCGATCTAGAATTAGAGAAAACGAATAATTATTGGAGCACTTGTGAAAAATGATAAAAATCTGGGTGGAAATTGAAGGGAAAATGATAAAAATCTAGGTAGAAATTGAAGGGGAAAATGAAGGAATCTGTGTAATAAGAATCTCTGTAATAAACAGAGTTTGAGTTGGTTATGGTTTAGGGAAATACTACAAATTTGTAGGACAAGACTTTTAAACATAGTAAGTTGAGTGTATATCAATTTTGTAAACTGTTTGAATGTGTTTTTAACAAAAATATGTGGTGCCTCCGATTTTTAATATGTTCTGTTTTGAGTGAATGTGTGTTTGGGTGAATTCTTAACCTAAATTTACTTGGCACTTATGTGAAAAAAGAGTTTCAAGCAAAGAACATTTTGTCTAAAATTATTAAATTGAAATGATTTTTGTTTGTCTGAACATTCTGGCTAGGGATGCATTGAACTGTTGATATTTTATTGGTACGCACCATGTGTTTTTTTTCAACATTATCTTTTTTTCCCAATTTTGTCATAGCCACAAATTCCTTTTCAGGGAGCTCTTTGCTTCCACGTTAAAGTTTTTCAAGATCAAATTCTAAAGCTAATATTTACAGAGCATCACCAAATTTTCTCTTGCATGCAATAGTAATAATAACATTTAGCGTGAGAAACCAAGAACTAACTTGTTGATTCGACATATGATAGTGGAGTGAAACAAAAGAATTAAATTGAAAAAGCATTTCTCAAATCTTTGCTCTCTTCTATGGAAAAATTAGGGTATCTCCACAATTTCCCTTTTCTGAATATCCTCATTTTTAACATCCCTGGTTTAGCCGATTTTTTAATATTGTGAAGTTTTTCTTTCTTTTCAATTTGTGAAGTTGTCTTTGAAATTATATGATGTTTTACTCATACCTCATTGTTTACATTTTTGGTTAATTTTTAAAATGATGAAATTAAAACTTTCATTACATAACTGTATAATTTGATATATATATATATATATATAAACACACACATACACACACACACACAATATATATATATATATATATATATATATATATATATATATATATATATATAAAAANCACACACATACACACACACACACAATATATATATATATATATATATATATATATATATATATATATATATATATAAAATCAAAATTTTGGGGGATTTAAGGACAATATTGTTGTTCCATAATTTAGATTTTTTTTAGCAAACTTTATTTGAATATCTGCTAATTTAGTTTTGTTAATAATTTAGGAAACAAATATCAGGAAGTCACGTAGGCATTAAAGATTTTTTACAAAGTTTTTTCAGACTTTTTTAGTAATTAGATATGCACATAATATGACCTTAAAATCATGGCGAAATGATGATTTAAGTCCGTGTTTAATGTGTTGTTGCGAATAGAATTTAGTGTTGATACAAATTTTTGCCTACCTATAAAGTTATTTGAATGGTTTAATCTTAGGGAAAATTTTGATTTAGTCATAATACTAATATACTGTACAACCACATTAAACTTTGACATTTTTTGGCTTGGCTAATATCTTCATCCTTTTGAATTACTGCAAACAAAACTGATGCACACTTGTAGATATGGTTACCAAGAAGTGACTTATAGGCAAACGCCAGATAATCTTAATTGTATCATCAATGTCGTCTACTATATTTTACTCTGGAACAAGATGTCCCCAATACTAAGGGATATTCTCATTTAAGTTTCTAGCATTGCAAGTCAATAGAGCAGACTACCTTAATGGTCGAATATGGTCACCCTTGATGTGCACAACTTTTATTATTATTATTGTGCCTAGCCTACCTAGTTTTATCATAACACAAGGACGGTTTCATCACAAAAAGGTCCACTAGTTAACTTTGATCCAAGGCAATTAGCATTAAATTTGTTGACCTCATTTTGAAGAGTTGCCTTGAAAATAAATTTTTACTTCTACGGTGTTTTGTTTTGGTCCTTGCTCCAAGATTGTAGACATGCCAACAATGTAGGCATTACTACACTTCACATGGCAACACTTAATGGGCATGCAAAATGTGTATAACTACTAATTGAATTGGGGGCCAACTAATCATTTTTTACTTTAAGATGGGTCAACAATTAATCCCATAAGTGATTTAGAGTCTTAAGATCAAATATCTTAGCCTTGCCAATTTTTAATTTAATTGATCTCTTATAATAGAAAGGTTCATGGTAAAGATTGTGAAGATGAAAAACATAATTGTAGTTATTATTATTAAAGTATAAAGAATACATCACAAATTTGAACTATTAATTTAAAGCCAATACAATTCAATCAGTTTGGAGATTCCAACATCTTCATTTTTTTTTTCATTTTGACAATGTACAAATAGCACACCTCTTCATTAAGTTGCTTGTGGAAATGTTCAATGTTGCCAGCTAGAATTTTTTATTTTTTTTCCACATTCTTCTCTTTACTTTTATTTAGAAAATTAACTTCTATTTCTTTACAAGGGTTTACATTTGATAAATAATTATTTCATGTTGTCTCATTGATGTAAGAAGTATGTTTAGTTCATTCTTCCACTTGATAGCATTGTTTATACAAAAAGTTCATTAATACATTAAAAACTATTGTTTAAGAAAACATTTCTTAGTCAATAATCAAGTATTGTAGCAATTTTATTCTTTAGATTTAACATTTATTTTGGGTTTTTAGGTCATGACAAATCCTCAACAACCAATTCAGATAATTAAAAAAATCCAAAAATTTTCAAGTTGCATTTCCCTTAGTTGTAATAATATTGATGACCAATTAAAAGCAACCAGTGCACATACATGTGATGTCAAAGAGTTTCAAGTCACCACAATGGAAGAAATTTAAAATGAACTTCTTGCAGTCTATGTGATTGCCTTCCATAATGGCACATAATTGCACACCTATACTTGCATACACTTTTATTTATTACGTAAAGCTTCATTTATGCTTCAAATCAAACACCTATCAGGGTCTCCAGGGTGCAAGTGCTAGTTTACTTATTCGAAAAAGACAATTCAGTGAGACGGTGCAACACGTTCATTGAAAAAAAGTTGTTTCACTATTCCACGCCACTCTTTTCGTGTTAAGACTTTTTATCAGTAGAGAAAACAAAGATTGAAAATTTGTTACCCTTTTTTTTATTCACTGTGATTCATTCATTTATTTAAAACGCGCTCATGACTGCTCTAAGATCTACAGCGCTGGGCAAATTAAGCTTTGATGTCGTTATTAAAGAAGAGCAATTATTTTCCATGTAAAATGTATTAAAGACAAAAAAAAAAAAAGGTCCAACTTTTTTTTTTAGCGATTTTGTTTGACTTTTTCATGGATTGGGGAGTGGACACTTTTGCATAATTTGAACCAATAATTGATATGGTTTTCAATTATTTGAACCAATAAGATTTTATCAATCAAAATTTTGTGAGATTTTAATAGAAGTTTTTAGTTTGTAATTTTTATTATTATTAATTGAATAGGGAAGAGTATTAATTGTCTTTTATGTTATTACTTAAAACAACATAGCAAGGGTGTTGTATCTTAAAAAGACGCAATCTGAGGGTGCAAATCATTGAACAAGTTAGTCAATACAAATAGCTAAACAAACAACCTTCAACAAGGGATTTAAAACAAGGAATGGCGACAGACTAAAAACCCTTACAAAGTCTGATTTACAACAAAAAGAGTAGACCAAAGACAACAATGACATGAACAAAAAAGGTCATCAATGGCCACAAAAAGGTACTTGGATAGACTAAGCACAATCAGTGTGTTGCGAACCGTGATGAGCATTGCAAAAGAGTATGCCCCAATCTTTTGATAGGAAATTGAAGTGATCCCTATTGTTGTCTTGCTTCTCCTTGTTCTCCCCTACGAGCTTTCATTGCAAGAGGCATAGTGAGGTTGTTGAGCTATGCATAACTCTGTAGCTAAAACGTGTCACACTCCTCATCACTCTTTCCATCTCAGAGAATTGATTCCTCGAGTGGTTCACCTTAGATTAGCAACTTCACTTTCAAGAAAAGGGAAGTGCAACCCTCACAATCCTTCTGAATTGTCTAGGCATCGTCTGTAGGTTTTGAGACAGACAAATCCACAGTTCGCCAAGAACCCTTGCATGCAAATGACCTGTTACAGGAAGGAAGCTGAAGAGACAAAAAGAAAAGCTTGGAAAATATCAAGCTGTGTGTGAGAAATTGTATTCCAAGATAATTAACTAATAATTACAAGCGTTCAACCTATAAGGTGAACGAAACCCTAAAAAGGTAAAAAGATAGGTTGCGCATAATAATTAATATAAATATTAATTATGATGCACCTAAGAGACAACTTAAGTAAAATAGAGTAATAAACAACTTAATTAATTAAATGAAAGTGATCTAATTAATAAGTGTAGACATATAATTACTCTAACAGACCCCTTAAATGAAGCTCAGGAGGTAAGCTAACCTAGCACAGTTATGAAAGCAAGAAAATGGGTCCCGGCAACAAGGCCTTATCAGGTATCCAAAACAAGGAAATCTTTGTAAACCGGAGACAAAGGAGAAAACCCAGTGGGAAAAACCCTCTCCAAAAAGAGATAGAACAAACATGCTGAAAAAATATGAAGGAAGGAAGGCCTCAAGAAGACCCCCCCAAAGACAACTTCCATCACCCCAAGCATAGAATGCAATTGAAGATAGCACGGAGATGCAAAAGGTTTGGTGAAGATGTCAGCAACTTGTGTGTCAGTGGGAATGTACTCCAAAGTGAGAACACCATCCTGAATCTGTTGACGGATGAAATACATATGAATCTCAATGTGTTTAGTGTGTTGATGCTCCACCAGGTTGCAGGAAATGTGAATAACACTCTGATTATCGCACCACAAAATAGTGGGATGATTAAGAGGAAAATCAAACTCAATCATCAACTACCGAAGCCATAAAATCTCCTGACTAGCATGCACTGCAACTCTATACTCAACCTCTATAGATGAAAGTGCGTGAGCATTCTGCTTCTTTCACCACCATGTGATAGGACCAGAGCCAAGACTAAAGACGAAGCCAGAAGTAGACTTCCTACCATCAACATTACCAACCTAATCTGAGTCAGTGAAGCCAACAATGTGAGGAGCCCCTGATGTGTAATGAATGCCATACACAATAGTGCCCTAAATGTATATCAAAATATGCTTGGTAGCTTTCCAATGACTCTCATGAGGCTCATGTAAAAACTAAGAGACAAGACCAACTACAAAGGAGAGATCAGGATGAGTGTTTGTCAGGTGCAACAAACTGCAAACCAACTGCTGATACAATGTAGGATCCACTGAAGGCGAAGTGCAAGCGGTAGATAAGGTAACACCCGACTAAAAAGGGGTGGGAGCAGACTTGCAAGAAAGCATGTCAAGAGCATACTTCTACTGGTAAATGAAGATCCTAGTAGAGGACTGAACAATATGCAAACAAAGAAAGTAGTGTAGTAAACTAAGATCAGTCATCTCAAATTGCTCCATCAAGGCACGCTGAACATCCTGAATCATAGAAGATGAGCTACCTGTGATGAGAAGATCATCAACATATAGCACAAGGATCAAAACCTCATCCTCAAGATGCTAAATGTAGACTGCGGGATCGGAATGGCAGTGTGTGAATCCTGTAGAAAGAAGAAAGGAGTCCATATTCTCATACCAAGCCCAAGGGGCCTGTTTGAGACCATACAAAGAATGCCGAAGTTTGCAAAACAAGGAGGAATCTTGCACAAATTACCGAGGATGCTCCTTGTAAATCTCCTCAGTAAGATCACCATGCAAGAATGCACTCTTCACATCCATCTGAAAAATAGGCCATCCCTGAGAAGATACGAGGGATAAGACAAAGCGAATAGAGTTCATCTTGGTGACAGGGGAAAATGTCACAGCATAATCAATACCCTCAACCTGTGAAAAACCCTTCGCAACAAGACGTGCCTTGTACTTATCAATAGTACCATCAGCATAAAACTTAGTACGATACAACCACTTGCATCGCACTAACTTTCTTCCCTTAGGAAGAGAACAAAGATCCCAAGTATGATTCTTCATCAAAGAAGAATACTCCTCCTCCATAGCACTGTCCCACTCAGGATGTCCTGTCGCTGCTAAAAAAGTCTGAGGATCACCACAAATAGCATGACTCAGAAGGCTAGAACCCGCAATATGAGACCGAGTGCGATGGGAAGATGAAGGGTCACCAGCCAGATATCTTGCAGCTTCAACTATAACACGAGCCCATTTAGGCATGTGTGGAGGATCCTATGGTGGAGGTAAATGGGGATCACCAAGATCATCATCCTCATCATCCTGAAAAGAATCCGGAAGGGATGAGGGAGTAGTGGTAAGTGAGGTGGACTCTAGAAGCAAGGTATCTACTGCAGGAAGGTGCTCATCAAACTGGACATCCCGTCAAAATAGGACCTCTCTGGAATCAGGATCAAACAACCTGTATGCCTTAACATCCTCGCAGGAGCCAACAAAAATGAGGTGTCAACTCTTCCACTCCATTGCTCTCCTCTGAGCATCAAGCACAAATGCCCATGCTTCACTACCAAATACTCATAATGAAGATACATCATGCTTGACATGAGACCAAGCCTCCTCAGGGGTCATATGTCAAACCGCCTTGTGAGGCATCTGATTCTGAATATAGTTGGCACAATTGACTGCCTCTGCCCAAAATGACGAATCCATGGACCTAGACTGCATCATACAATTAGCCATCTCCCGAAGTGTTATGTTCTTTCTCTCTGCCACACCATTTTGCTAAGGGGTGTAGGGACCTGAAAATTGATGCTGAAGACCATGTTCAGTGCAAAAATCCCTGAAAGCTTGGTTCACATACTCCCCCCCATTATCTATGTGTATCCGCCGAATAGAAAGACCAGATTGCTTCTCCAAAAATGTCTTAAAGACTTGAAATGAATCAAAGACATTAGACTTGTACTTTAAAAAGTATGCCCATGTGCGCCTGGAGAAGTCATCAATGAAAGTAAGCACATATCTGGTACCAGAAAAGGAAGGAGTAGGAAATGACATGAGGTCACTATGAATCAACTCCAATGGTGCCAAAGCACGAGTAGCTGATCCCTAAGGAAAAGGATCCCTATGTTGTTTTCCAAGAACACAACCCTGACAAACACCATCAATGCAGGAAATCTGGGGAAGCCCAAGCACAAGTGCCTGTGTGCTCATTTGCTGAAGATATCTATAATTGACATGGCCCAAACAATCATGCCAAAGTCTGCTCACTAAATCTACATGTGCTATAAGATAGTAACATGTACCATCAGAAGGCTCAAATCCATCAAATCTGTATAGGCGGGATGTAGAGTCAAAACTCCCAGTAGCCACAATCAAATTAGAATCATGTAAGTCCTGAATAACCACATCATGTGGTGAGAACTCAACTGTCTTACCAGAGCCAGAGTGGCAAATCTGACAGATGGACAATAGGTTCATCGAGATGTCAAGGACAAACAAAACATCTTGAAGAGAACCCCCAGCTAATGCAACAAAACCAGAACCCAAAACTAAAGATGTGATGAGTTCACAACAACAATTTGTGAAGTAGCACAAGGAGCAAGTGAGGTGACCAACTGTTGAGTGTGAGCAATATGGTGAGAGGCATCGAAATCTAAATTCTAGATGGGCCCAAAAGTTGTTGCTCGTGCAGTAAGAGCATGACCTTTTCGTGCAGGGGAGGATGTGGACTGAGGAGAAGAAATGTGATGCTCCTGCATGGCTTCCTCTAAAGCCTCCAAACGTTTCCAACACCTAGAAACAGGATTTCCATCCTTGCCACAAAAACTACTGGTTTCAACTAATTTCTTCTTAGTCTTGGAGGTAGACTCAGTAGACTTCGAAGAAGATTTACCCTTGGAAGGGTTAGCTGGAGGTTTTGAGTTAGTTTTATGTGCATGTTTGGAGGAATACTCACTGCCTACTGAATCTTTCTTCGGTTTGACTTTCTATTTTGGTTTCCCCTGTGAAGACTGAGCAACCAATGCTTGGATTGAAGAGCCAGAAGCATCCATCTGCAGGATCTTTGCCTGTTCCTGTGTCAACCGATCACAAAATGTCTCAAAGGAAGGCATGGTGTGTCTGGCACCCAAAGCATCCATAGTGGAGTAGAAAGTAGAAGAAAAGATCTGATACTGTCCTCTCAACTTTGAGAGTATCAGGAAGATACACTCATCATCTGTCTTGTTCCTCCCACATCCCTGCAAAATTGAACATAGAGATTTGAACTTCATTAAGAAGTCCTCCATAGTGGGAAAGCTGGTAGGAGTCAAAGTGGTCAACTTTGCATCAAGCTATAGTTCCTGGAACTCATTCACTATGCCAAACAAATCTGCAAACTTGCCCCAAATAGCCCGAGGAGTGGTCAAACCATCTAGGTGAAACAAGAGACTATCAGAGATGTTCAGTGCAATCAAGCTCATGGCTTCATCCATTTTGATTCTGTGTTGAAGAACCTCAAAAGGGCACTATAGAACAGGTTGGTGCTCATCCAGACATGACCATAAGCCACGTGACATAAGCAACCTGGTCATGTGTGCTTTCCAGTTGTGATAGCTATGTGGTGTCAACTGGGCCACAGATGGGTCTGACATTGAGAGAAGAAGACAGAAGTAGAAGGGTATTTTCTGAAGTAAATTACAAAAAGGAAAATGCACCCTACACAATGAATAATTCTATCCCCTGTACACCAGAGAAATAACTAAATAAAGAACAAAAAACAAGGAGAAAACCTAGATGCCAGATGCAGAGATGGAGGAAACTGGAGCCTCTACTTTGACACCAAAAATAGGAACTCAAACAGTCAAATCAGAAAATGAAACCAACATCATCATCTTCGGCTCAGAAAGAGCTTTCCGATGATATTTCATTTTCTGAAAAAAGACACTGTATGCAAAAGATATGGCCAAAAAACCAACTGCACCTCCAAAAATTGATCTCTCTGGAAAAAAACATAGAGACAACAAAAAATTTGATGATCAAATGACTGTCGCAACTCCCGTGAAAAAAATTGACGGTTGTCTGCACCTTAGGAGACTGTTTGTCTGAAAAAAATTTCTGGTTGCTGGAAATTTTGAAAAAACCACTAGAAAAAATTAGGGGCCAGAAAGTGATGTCACTTTCTGGTGGGTGATGTCACCGGTGATGCTGCAAGTAGCGGTCGGGCTGAGGTGGTGCGGCAGCTCATGGAGGTGGTAGCCGGGGGGTGTTGCAGCGGCTCTCAGGTGGTGCAGCATCGGCGGTGGCTGTCGGGTGGTCTGCTGGTGGCACGCCGGTGGGGGTCGGGCGTAGGAAAGGCAGGGGTGGCGCGGTAGCAGCACACTGGTGCTGCGACCAGCTGCGCCCCAAAAAGGCCCAAAAAAGGCTTTTTTTTTAAATTTTTTTTACCTCGGGAAATGTGTCGTACGACCTCAAGGAGCAAAAAAAATTCCAGATGCTACTGTGGCCAAACATGGCCAACTTTATGTGAAAAGTTGATCACCTGGCCTTTTGAGCACAATGGCGGTGTCTTTTTTTGCTCAAAGTGCACCAGAAAAAATGCCTCTTCCAGATTGAAGAAGAAATCCTAGAGAAGTTGTGGTTTTCGTCTTCGAATCACGGCTTCAAGACCTCCAGATCAGGCAACAGCAAGGAATCTCTGATACCATGTAGGATTTGAGACAGACAAATCCACAATTCGCTAAGAACCCCTGCATGCAAATGACCTGTTACAGGAAGGAAGCTGAAGAGACAAAAAGAAAATCTTGGAAAATCTCAAGCGGTGTGTGAGAAATTGTATTCCAAGATAATTAACAAATAATTACAAGCGTTCAACCTATAAGGTGAACGAAATCTAAAAAGGTAAAAAGCTAGGTTGCGCATAATAATTAATATAAATATTAATTATGATACACCTAAGAGATAGCTTATGTAAAATAGACTAATAAACAACTTAATTAATTCAATTAAAGTGATCTAATTAATAAATGTAGACATATAATTACTCTAACATCATCCCCTTCCTGTTTGTCCACTCCTCTAATCTTCAAGTTGTTAGAGATATAAGTAATGCTACCAATAGGTGAGCTTCTGTTAGAATTTCCTACATGCCTATTGGCTATGATTTTTGCATTTCCCCTATTCAACTCACTTTTCTCCCCACCCTCATCATTATTCTTCTATGGTTTCCCAATCGACTCCTGCTCAAGAGGTATCTCCACTCAAATTACTAATTATTCCAGAGTTTTTCGCTAATTAAAAGTCCAATAAGAAATCATATAGTGGGCTAATGGCTCTTGATTTTCTCAAGAAAAAATTAGTAATTAGATCAATTGTGCAACTTTATTAGTACCAATATTGCATGATTATTGGGACATTTTTTAATAAGTATTGAATCAATTGTGCAAATTTGTTGGTTGTCAAAGAGAACGATTAATAGGGAAATAGAGAATATGTTTCAACAACTCTAAAATGACCATTTTTTACTCTTGCATGCATAACGAATCCTACTATGTTTGTCTTTATTATCTAGAAGTTAGAACAACCCAAAAAATATATTGAAAGCCAATGTACCATTTAGGAACCTAGGATGCACGAAATTAGCCATAACGACTAGTGGTGCTCTTTCCCTTATAAATAAATAAATATATATATATATATATATAAAGTATTAATTTTTAATTAATTATATGTGTAAATTATTTATTAAATGCATGAATATTAATATATCATTAGATGCTAATTATTTAGTCAAGTATCTTGTATTTTTATTTAATATATGGATTAATTTAAAATGAGCTACAATTATGTCGGTAGATAATCTCTCTTTTTTCCTTTAAAACTACCTAAAATTAAGAAGACAACAACTTAATTTGAGATAATATTAAAATAAATAAACCCATCCCAATGTATGGAATTAAGATTTAAATAGTTTTAATGCAATTATGTGAACATTCACATTGTCTACCTAAAATATCCATTGCCAATATCGTAGGAACAACTAAATTGTCTTAATTACTTTTTATTAGTGTTTGCCTATATAGGCAGAGACTAATATTTTCATTGCACTAGTTTGCAAATACTTTCCTCCTTGTAATCTGTGTTGGATATAATATTTCACCTCAAACCAAAGTTTGAGCTTTTCAAAACTTTTAAATCTAATTTATCTTATTTTCCGATTGGTTTTTCACATTTTTTTATAATTTTTTCTATTTGTAAATAAAAAAATTAGACCAATCAAAATCAAGCACATAAAAATTTAATCTAATGTCTTCACGAGCCTTCAAACTGGATGTTATCAGATTTGTTGCAAGTGCCTTGATGTAGCATTTTGTAGAATATTTTACAATGTTGACTCTATTCTCGATCATTTTGAACTTTCTCAAGATGGACATTGCATTTCCCTTTTTCATCTGCATTGTATTTTGATTTTCAATCTGCTCATTCTTGTCCCTCTAAATTGCATGGCATTAATGAAAAATTGAGATAACAAGAGGTAGGGTTTTCCATATGATGAACATGTTTTTGTGTATGGGTGATGGAATAGTCATGTCAATGGGACACCCAATTCAAATCCTTTATCACAGTAGCAGTAGAAAAATCATCAAATGTAATCGCTCCCAAATTTGCCAATAAATTTTCTAAGGTTTCAAAATGCACCATAATTTCATTTCAAAGTGTCTTTTTCATCTTTCGAATCAATCTTCATCTGTCTAGGATCTACTACATAAGTTTGAGGTTAGTTTCAATAAGACTTTATTGATACAAAGCTATGCAGAACCCAAGCAACAATATTCATCAACTAGAAGCAATTTTGGAATGGCTACAATAGGAAATTGGATACTAGCCTCAAGGACAATATCTATCTTCTAGAATTTCTAAAACTCTTTTTTTTTTCTTTGCAATTTCTATAACCCTTTTTCTTCCTTTCTTAAACTTGGATATTTTAACCAAATATGGAGTGATTTCACGGGAAGGATGAATTAGCAAACCTACAACTGTGGCTTCATCAGGGGATTGTACACAACTCAAGACCATGCAATTCATGGATGTAGATGATTATGATGAAGATGAATTTAATGCATGTAGACGATGAAGATAATGATGAGGGCACATGATTTTTGCCTATATTGAAATGAGACATCACAAATTTTGAACCCTAATACTATAAGCTTCATATTTAGGTTTTGGTCTCATCTCTAGGTTTAGTTGTATGCAAAATCTAATTCATAATATTTTCAAATCAATATTAGAAGTATTTTTCACTTCATGATATACTTTTCTTGAGAAGTTTCTTGCTTGGGATCATTCTCTGGTAGATAATATCAAAGGTTGTGTGGTAGATTTTTCTCTAGCTGCAATGCAGACCCTCAAGTACTTAGATTTAATGATATTATTTAATTGGATCTATGTCTTGTGTATTTTATTTATCATTATGTAGTCTCTTAGCATGCAATTATATGGTTTTATGATTGTACAATAAATATTGTGCAAGGGATTGTGCTCCATAATGAAAGTATGACCATCAAGGAATTTTATGGTAGGCTGAAAATCTATTGGAAAAGATTCTAGAATGCTTCTCCATATAGATAATATAAGAGATTCCATAAAATATTTCTCACATTTTAGAGATTCTTTAAAATATTTGTACCAATGAAACTCAATTTTTTTTAAGTTTCCACATGGGGGCTTCACTCAGTAGGAAATACACTGTCATGTGCATTCATAGTGAGGGGTTTAATATTTCCAAAATCAGATGCAATATGCTACACATATATTAAGGATGTATGGGTTTTACAAATTTAACATCACAATAGGAATATTATAAGGTATTTTTATTTGAAAAATGTCTGAAGTAGCAACAAAAGTGGGGCCAAAATAATTTGAGGGAGAAGTGGCTTCATATCATTCAAGCTATCTAGATTTAGTTCAGATACTCAAAAGACCATATCCAAAACCCTGTCAGATTTCAATCGGGTGAACTATGTAAAACCCTATTAGATCTACTCAGTCTCAAGAGGCAGGAAAAAAATGTAATCATAGGTGCACAACATAATTTTTGTTCCTTTTCTACTTCTTGTTTTTAGTTCTTAGATTATTGTAACAATTATTTTTAGATTAAAGCTCAAAACCCTATCTCTTTATATCATTCAAGCTATCATGTATATGTACATATCTAGATTTATACCCTGATAGAGTTTATAGAAAACTCATTTTGATATGTAACTTATTTCCTTATGCAATATAAGACAATTATTTTACTATACATTATCTTTTGTACATGGATTTTTCACCATTAGGTTTTGATTTCCCATTCGTAGTCATTCTCCTCTTCCTAAAATAAAAGTATTCTCCCCTTCCATTGATATGATCCTTATTATGTTCTTGAACTGCTTGATTCCCCCCCCCCTCCTTTTGCAAAAAATATGATTTGTTGAGCATCTAAATAATATCAAAAGAAAATTTCGTCAACTTGTCCATTCTATAGCTATACCTACAAAATATTCACCTTCTCTCCTTTGAACTACACTCCGTAACATAAAATATTCTCATTTTCAGATATCTCTCTTTACCTTCTTTACATCCTGAGTTACTAAAAGCAAGCTTAACTCTTCATCTAATCTCACGAGGCAATGCGAGATACTAACATTCTTCTCATTATTTATCGTCTTAACACCCCACAACCCCTCGGTCTATTTCTTAAAATCTCAAACTGACCTAAGGGAATATGGGATATCTCCTCTTCACATAATCCTCACATCCCATAATTCCTATACACTCTTCATCCATTTGCTTGACTTCATGGGAGAATGCAGGAGACATTTCATACTTCATTATTTCTTACCTTGTAATCCCTCTAAATATTTCACCTTATAGTCACTTACCATGAGGAAATGCAGAGTGATATTTTCCTTAACCCTATCTACATCTTTGTTTCCCATTCCTCCATCTCTTGAAATAATTCATCATGTGAGGTGATGCAAGAGGCATTTTACACTTTGTTTCTTCATATCTCAGATTCCCTTGGCCTTAGCATTAATATTATTTGCAATCACAAAGAACCATAGGATATTTCTAACATTTACTTAACATACACCTTGCATTCCATCAACAATTTTTATCCTATAGTCACCCACTATGAGGGGATGTGGGGTGATATCATCTAATTCTTTGATTTACACCCCACATTCCAATGAGAAAACTTCCTGCAATCTAATGCAAATCATGGGAATATGGGGTAAGAAAAATCACTTAGAACTTCAAAGAAATATGGCTATTAAAAGAGATCATGGACTTTTTAAAATATTTTCAATGCATTCAAAGGGGTTTTAGAAGGAATATTATCCATTGTTGATGAGCATTTGGGTAAAAAAATTATTTATAGATAAGTAACTACGAAAGAGGGTAGCTCCCTTAAAGTTTATTGTCTAGTACATATATTTGGATATGGTAAGGTAATCATTAGCCAATACATTGATCCTCTCAAGTTGAGAGGCAGAGAATTTTCACCATTATTTGCCACAAAGTTATCAAACAGAGTAATGTTTAGATCTATAAGTCCTTTGGGAAACAAAGTTAGGGCTTGAGAAACTTTCTTCTTCTTGGCCCTGTCTTCAACTTCAAAAAACCCAATAATAAGCCCTTTTTTAAGGTTTATATTCATTTGCATTGTGGTCACTGAAACAACATGTTTAAATTCATCACATAGCAATGCATTCATCATTCTTCAAGCCCGTTATACTACTCCAAAGGCTTCAACCACTGTGGTAAATAATTTTTCCAATAAAATTCCATTGTGGTAGTGACTAGATGAAATTGGCCCAATGACCTATTTGATCGTAGGCCATAGTAGTTCATCTTATAACTTGGTCAACATTCTCAACTAATTATCAATGTTGTTCTCCCCACAACTACTATATATACCAAAGTGAATGTTTCCTTCCATACATCTCCTTTAATAAACACACAATAAATTTCTACTATTCGATATAAAATCTACATTCCTTGTTCCTTTTATAGGAAAAACCCTTTTCTCATCTCCTCTTTAATCAAGGAAATTCGAATTTCATCCTTCCCAAGAAAGCGCGAAACAAATCTTAGCATAATTTGTTTACTGTCCACTCATACCAGGAATATATGTATTATAAATTAGATCTTTGGCCAAAACCATATTAGAATATATCCAGTTCAAATAACCATGTTCTGTATTTCTAGAGCACAATCTAGACATGTGGAGGGGAACACACTATAGAATATGGAAGATTTCCCAATTTTTCAAAAAAATAGCTTTGTTTCCCTTCCCCATATAGTCCTATTTATGTGTTTCTTTAATCAATATCCACTTGTTCTTGTTTGCATGTTGGAAGTTGGATGTGTTTTCATTGATGTCAACATATTAGAGGAATTTATCATAAGGTTTATTTTTTTGTTGCTAACTTAACTGTTACAGATTATCCAGTGAAACAAGATGTTCAGAGGTCCAATGAGGATCATATATTATAGATATAAGGTCATCCACATAGGATATTTTTAAAGAAGGTTTGTACTTAGTTAACTCCAAGTTTTAGAGCATATCATGAAGATTTGGGCATGATACAAATTCAGAGTTGGTGATTGGCAGACAAAGTGATAGATAGTGTTGACAGGAAGAAAAAAAGAGGTTCAATGTGCATAATCAAGTTGGAATTTTTTGGTGCGCATGTAGGAGTGCGTTTGGGAGATACTCAGGTTTCTTCAATTCGTATGGTTTCTACTTCACAGGTCTACATAGCATATGTTTATTTTCTCAAAGCCTTATTGACAACGTTCTTGAGGTTCCGTGAAAAAGGGTATGAAAATCCAATGGATGTGGTGGATTTGTGTGTTTGAGTGTTGATAATGATGCTATAGGATGTTCTTGAAGTATGTTCTTGATGATTTGAGAATACACATAGATTAGATTGGTGGATTTTTTGGTCAATAATAATATTTCTATTATTATCTTTTGTTCTTGGACAACTTCATTGGTAAATCATGTTGCACAAGTGATAAAGCATGAATTCAGGGAGATTTATGATCTTGAGGTGGTTTTTATAGGTCATGGCTATGATTTGATGGCCAGAGATGGATTTGAAACATGTTATTTTGCACGACGATTTAAAGAGATGGAGAATTAGGTATTGTCAATGTTGTTCTTGATATAAGATGATGAACTAGGGAAAAATTGAGGTGCAGATCATGGATGTGGATGTTAGAGATTGCTAGCAAGAAAGAACCTGATTTAGTGGTGATCGGAAGTGTTTCAACAAGGGGTTTAACATAGCTATGTGTTTTTCTATATTGGAGTTGTATCTGAGATATGGTAGATGCCATTTCCATAGTTCACAAAAATCTTAGATCATTGTAGTGATATTTTGTAAGGCAGTGAGCCTTCCTCAGAGTTGTAGCTCGAGGCTTTTCATTTGAGTAGTCTCTAGGTAGTGAGCCTAAATACATGTGCATTCCCCATTATTGTAATAGGTTTATACTTCTAACAAGGTTTTTACTTATTATGGGTAATCAACCCCACTATGTTTTTTCCCCTAACAGGGTTTCCATGATATGTGTGTGTGTGTGTGTGTGTGTGTGTGTGTGTGTGTCAAGCATTGTGGATGTGTTGATGATTTGTGAATGTTTCTATATTTCATGACTTATTAATAAAATCATATCTTTGGAGTTAATTCTTGAATGATTTGAAGGGTTAGGGTTTTGAAGTTGAAGTTTAGGAACAACTAGTTCAGCCCCCCTCTTAGTTGATCTCTGCCATATTATCAACAATTGGTATTAGAGCTTTGGTCCCTTGGATAAAAGTTTAACAACTTGAGGAGATCCAATGTATAAACTTATAGGAAGGATAGTCCTAGGTTTTAAGGCACAAATTACTGCATATAGAAGGGTCAGGCGATTACTCATCTAAGATGCATTGGAGAAGAGTATTAGACAATCACTAAGACATCATATAATCCTCATGTAGATCTTTCAACAATTACTCCAGATAAGAAGAAGAAATTTGAGTAAAACATCAGAGAAAAAGAAGCATTGCTAAGTGCCCTATGAGATATTGAATATACAAATGTGATGGATTTAGAGGCTTCTCGTCATATACGGTTAAAGCTTGAAACCCTACATGAAGGTGATGCATGTGTTAAGCAAGCCAAGTTGCAGAGCTTGAAAGGAAAGTATGAATCTCTGAGAATGTTTGAGGATGAGAACATTAACTCTTGCATGCAATAGGTAAATGAAATAGTTTTTGGAATCAGATGTGTTGGTGGGACATTGGAAGAAGGAGAAATTATTTTAAAGGTACTAAGATCTTTTCCCCCTACTTAAAAAATAAAATTTTCTACTATTGAAGAGATCATAACCATTTCCCCAGTGACTAGAGATAAATTGGTTGGTAAGATATTCACCTTTGAAATGAGTGAGTTTGGTGACTCTGTTTTCAAAGGTTAATCTTCTTTCAAAGCTACTATATCAAGAAGAGGCATGCATAGATCAGATTAGGGTGAAGAATCTACAAGAAGAGTACCAAGATTTGAAAAGGAGATGAGAGAAATTGAAGAAGAAGAGAAAGAGCTTCAGGAATTGGAAGCACTGGTTGTAAAGAGATTATCAAAAGGATCTGGTAATTACAAATGGAAAATGCATTTTAAATGTGTTTCTTGTAAAAAGATAGGACATTATGCCTCTAGATGCCCAGAGAGGTTTCCTAAGTGTAATTCTGGTCACTCTAAGTTTGAGAAAAAGTGTCATTATGTTGTAGATGATGAAAAAATCACTGATAATGTTAAGAGTGATGATGAACTTATGTTTGTTGCAATCCAAGCAAATGAACCTAAGTCTGCAAATCTTATACCAACTATTCTTTTTATTGATGTTGCTAAAGATCTTATGTTTAATGATGTTGTTAGTAATGTGGTTAAAGAATAAATATTAGTTGATCAAGTTGAAGAGATGATCCTAGCTGCTCAAGATATCAAGAAAGATGAATAGGTCATTGATAATGCTTTCTCTCATCTTATGACTAGTGAAAAGAGAAAATTTTTGTTATATGAGAAGTACAGAGGTGGTGTTGTTGAATGGGGAGACAAGTCTAAAGGAATGATCAAAGGTAAAGGTACAATTTACTTAGTTGATAAGAATACAAGTGACGATGTGATATTTGTGGAAGGATTAAAGCACAATATTCTCAGTTTTGGAGAACTAATGGACATAGGATATAGATTACACTTAAAGAATAAAAAATGTAAAATTGTTAATGAATGTGAAGTAGATATTGAATCATGATCCATGAGTAAGAAAAATGTTTTCCATTTGAATAATGAAGGAGAAATATATTTGGTTACTTAGATTGAAGAAGGGAAAAACAAATCATATAAGGATGGAAAATTTGTCAGCATTAATATATGACTGCAACAACTAAGTCAAATTCAGATGACAAGTGTCTCAGTGAAGAATGATGATAGGGATGATGCAAATAATTTGAATCATTTTGAAGAAATTTACTTGACTAATAAGTTTAGTGAAAGTCAATTTGGTTCTTGCAAAGGTAGCTCAAATAAACAAAGTATTGGTGTATATCATGGAATGCAAACTCTTGTTGAGAATCAAATTTAGAGCATTTCAGAGAGATCATCAATTCAAGAAGATGGAAAAGATGATAAGGATATAGAAATGAAGGAAGATGAATCTTTAATTCATGGTAAGTTTTACAATTAGAATAATTTTTATGACAAACAATTTATGAATAACAGAAATTTAGAATCAACTGAAGGAAATTCTAAGTCAGCATTAGGAAAACAAAAGGAGAACTGTGGAAGATAATATTTTCTTGATTTATGAAATTGAGGCTAGAGATATATGCAAAGTTTGCATGGATTATCAATGGGTCATAGCTATGGAGAAAGATCTTAAGATTGCAAATGATTACAAAGAAAAGGTCAAGATCAGTTCAGCTAAACTTGTGGAATTGTTAATTTAGAGGAGGTTAGCATATTTGAGAGATCACATATTAGAGAATGGAGAATGCTCCAAATCCAATCAAGAAAAGTCTAAATCAGAAAGGAAGAAGAAGAAGAGAATAAAGAAGAAAAACTTGGTAAAGGAGCCTAAAGCTTAGAAGTCTAGACGTAAGTGTTTTGTTTGTAATGAGGATGGAAACAAAGAAGTGGATTACAGAAAGAGAAATTTATTTTGTAATTACAAAAGGGGTGATCATGATCCAAGAATATGAAGTAGTATGAGGAAGAATATTAATATTTTTAAAACGGAAAAGGTTAGATATTTTTCATGCAAGAAATTTGGTCACACTACTAGACAATGTACTACTAAGAAGAAAGAAAAGAGTGGAAAAAAGATTGTTCTACAGATCAGATGCAATTTATATAAATTGACTACTGAAAATTGCAGAGCCAAGAAGGTGAACAAAAGTGACACTAAAGGAGCAAACAATAAAATGTGGAAGGATGGTCAGAACAAGAAGAAAGAAGAGGAAAAGAAAGACAAACATGACCAGAGGAATGCGAAGGCAAAAAGAGAAAAAAAGAGAAAGGAGACAAGGAACAAAATCATAAGAAGGGGACAAGAATAAAGAAGAAGAAAACTACTATAGAAAAGGGATCTACCTCTGTAAATCCCAAACGAAAGTCAAGAGGACCTACTTTTCCTAAAAAAAACTAAGATGCAGAAGAATGCATCAATCTAGAGGACTTCATGGAGATATCATTCAAGATGGATTAGTGTTTTGGAGGCTACTACTCAGGGGGAGTAGTCAGCATGGTAAGTTAATTTCTTAGTAGTGTGTACAGGTAAGAAAGATGAGAATATCTAATCAGTGCAGGATTTTTGGAAAATAATATCCTTGTCATTGATGTCAAAGGGGGAGAGAAGAATGTGAAATACAAGATCATATAATTGCACACAAGAAAGAGTTTAAGGGAGAGAAGCATGTGATAAATAAGATATATACTTGCACATAAGAAAGAGCTTCAGGTAAGGAGAGGATGGTGAGAAGAGTATGTAATAATATGGGATCCATGCAAAGCTTGTTCCTAAGGGGAGAAGAGATAGAGAGATCTTGAAGGAGATGAGTTAGAGAGATTTTGAAAGATAATTGTGAATATTGTTGGTAGTACTGTTGATTATCTTTCTAAGTTGGAGACTGTTGGTTTTTTATTGCATTACTTATTTTCATATTATATGTTTCAATCAACTCAAAAGGGGGATATTGTTGGCAAGTTGTAAGTTGGATGTGTTTTCATTGATGTCAACATATCAGAGGAATTGATCAGAAGGTTTATTTGTTTGTTGGAGTCAAGTATAGTGGAAAGTACACCAAACCCTAAAAAATAGAGTGTGTGGAAGAAGGTATGCATAAAAAACCAAGGGTTGTAGATAGGTTTTGTTGGAATAACTATGGAAAGTTGGGACTGAGAGGAGATGGGTGAATCAATACCACTAAAAAATTTATAACCACATTCACTAATTAAACCATATATTGTTTCTTGCCGATTAACGAGTTCATAATTTTGAAATGAAAGTAATATAATTCTTATAAAACCATAACATCAAAACATTAAACAATTGAACTCATAACACCATGATTTTGGTAATGCAAAATCCTTGGTTAGAGGATAAAGCTGTGGTGGGGATGACACCCACAACCTTCACTAACTACAGTATAAATGGTGCTCAGTTAGAGATACAAATTTTAGCTATTTCTGATAGCTTTCCCAGTTAAGAGTATATAAAAGACTTGTTAGGTCTACCTGGTTAAAGGATTTTTACAAACTCTACACTTAGAGATGTACCCTCAATCTCAAAATTTAACACTGTTATGTTCTTCTCTGTTGTAGTTGAATTTCTGCTCGGTGCTCTCTTCTTTGCTCTTTGTTCTTCAATAACTCCTTTAATTTTCTCAGCAAAAACAATAACAACTCTTTGTCATGTTTCTCTTTCTTTTGTATTTGTATTTTGTATGTTTCTCACATATAAATTAATACAATATATAAATGATTTTTTCCTTTTAATCTTATGTGTTAGGTACATTGTAAATTTCTTTTGACTATTAGATATTCTTTCCAGCTCGGTGACCATGTCACTTTTACCTCGAACTTGTTGTTTCTCTTAGAAATGACAAACTTTCTTTTTGTCATTTGATCTCTGCCTTAGATCTTCACTCTAATTTATTTGAATCGTTGATCATGTAACAAAATGTTATAAATCCTTGTATACTCATAATTAATGCTCTGATAATCATTAAATGTGATCTGATCATGTTTTGAATTAACTGTCTAACTCGGTTGAGTAGCTTCACAATACTTGGTTAAATAATCTTCATTGCTTGGTGTACTATCAACTCGGTGTACTACATGTTCTTGGTGTAGTATTTCTCTTGGTAATTGTAAGTGTTTGGTACTCTGATAACTTTGTTACTTTAACGACTGACTCAGTGTTCATTACCGACTTGTCTTATACTTAACTATATCATTTCACCAATTGATTCTCCTTGACTCCATGACTTTGACTAAACTAATGACAAAAAAATATCTTGTAGAGATAAAAATCTCCCCCTTTGGCATTAGTTGGGCATTTTTGACAAAAACTCCAAAGTCATCAATATTTTTAACTCCCCCTCGGATGTTTCTCACTATACATATCTTTTTTTCATTTTCCACACACACACACACACACACACACACACACACACACACACACACACATATATTTTGGTTTTCCATATATACTTTTTCTCTTTTTCCATGTATATCTATCTCCCTTTTTTTGTGTTTCCATGTATATCTATCTCCATTTTTTGTGTTTTCTGAATAACTACATATCCCCCTTTTTTGACAAAAGGTGCCAAAAGTAAAACTTATTAATCAAAAACATGTTTATACCTCTGTTGTACGCTTTAAAGTATAGTCTCCAATATATCTCAAAGATTCTAAAGTATAAAAATGTACTTTGTGATATCTGCAGATAAGCCAACTATAGTGTCCAGTGTGCTGACATCTAGAAAACTTGCTAGTTATTTGGATTTCTTCAAGTGTATCTACATCAATTGGATATGGGGAATTAACAATGCTTGTAGTTCAAGAAATTCCAATCTGAGCTTATCCTCCTCCTGTCTCAATGAAATTTGAACTCCCATGAGCTCTTGAATTTTTGAGTAGTAAGTCTTGAATGCTCCAGGTTCGGTAGTTACTTGCTTAAGTTGTTCATTCAACTCCTTTTCAATATCTACTTCATTCTTCTTGATTTGAATTGTAAAGTTTGAGAGAATACATAACTTTTGAAACAATGAAATGATGGATGTCAGTTGTGTTTCAACTTCAGAACATAACTCAGAAAGAGTTACCTTCTCTATATCAATAGCTTTTAGAAAATCTTCCATCAATTTATTCCCATTCTCTCCTTTTGAATCTTCAACATATATTCAGTCATATCCTTGTTTGGTCCTTTGATTTGTTTGGCTAAATCACCAACTTGGTCTAGTAGGGGTTCAGATTCATCAATTGTAGCTTCAGGAATAATGTCCTTGAATATTTCCTTCACATGCTCTAGTATGTTTACCTTCTTATCTTTGTAATTAACTTCTCATGTTCAACCTTTTGAGCTACAATCTCAGCATATATAGCAAATTATTTAGGATTCATCACATTAGGGTCTCCCTTTGGTTTGATAATCGGCTTACTCAAATCAAGTATTTGCTCTTCTTCTTCTCAATCAATCTACCCTCGCGAGTAGAGCATTTGGAATTTGATGCCTTAGTTGCATGAGGTGACTCGGTATGGTACCGACTATGCTTTCTTCTACTTTTACTTCTTCTTTCTCTTTATCCTTTTCCCATATTTTGATTTCCTAAAACCTCAAAATCTTCCTGATTTATTTAATCCTTCCAAAAAATCATCAAGACTTTGTGGAACTCATGAAAGGTCTACAACTACTATAGATTTTTTAGCCTTATCAGACTCTGTTACACTTTCATTACCAAGTAATAGTCTTCTTCTTGTTCGTGTAGGTTGTTTCCTTCCTCTAGATCTCACATAAGTCTTTCCTCATGGTTGTACTACCTCTATAGATTTCTTTTCTCTTGGTTGTACCAAATATTTGATGTTTCTTCCAATAGCTCTCTTACTCGGTGATGACAATTGTACATTTTTCTTTTCAACCACTACAATGGCTTGTTCATTCTCAGTGTCCTTATCCAAAGTATCATCAACTCCAAGAGTCTTTCATAAAAAATCAATCATCTTTCTTTCTTTCTTGATTGACCTAGGTACCAATATACCTTGCTTGATTTTATCTTTAACTTCCTCATAGGTGCCATACCTCTTTTCATTAGGATCAATTGGTATAGATAATAAAACTTCTATCTATTTTGAACCAATATCTATATCCATCTCATATCCCATCGATTGAATACATTCAACTCTTAGTTCAACAACCTTTATAATACAAACATCAGTATCTACCTCAAAATATATGCTATCCTAATACTTAGCAATTATTTGAGGTGGAACTTTGTATCTCTTATGCATTCTAGCTTGGAATTTCAAAAAGTAATCAGACGTGATTTCATCAAAGTTGTCTCCTAGACTCTATTTATACTTATGTATTTATTAAATGACTGGCCTATCATTTTTCCATACTACATCTCCAATAGAGGGAAATGAATTATGGTAGTAAACAAAAATACATATCAACAGTGAGCTAAATTTCAATGTGTTGGTCTTTTCCTTTCTAATTGTATTCATATTGTCATCTATCTTCTTCAGCAAAACTTCACAAAGATCTATCTGAAGTCCTTTCTTCACTATCTTATATGTCAGGTCTAGTACTCCACATGGTACACTATCCACTCGGGATGATTGAAACACTCGGTAAGATATAATATTACAAGCATACCTTAACTTGGGATCCTCAACAGTAGATAACCTCATTCCTTAGCCATCCCATTGTGCCTTGGTTAGCTTGGTGAGCTTATCCTTGTCAATTTTCTTAATTACCTTAGGTCTGTCTCCAATAGGGAATCCATTAATGATGTGCAAAACATCCTTTGTTATTTTAATCAGTTCATACAACCACATAAACTGATCATGTACTCGGCTGAGTACCATCCTTACTCATTCAGGATTGAATACCCTCGGTAAATGTATTGTATGAATCAATCATTTTGTTTCCAGATGTGTGTGCTCATCTTTAACTCTTCCATTCACGCACAACTTATTGAATGAAGCATCAATCTCAGCTTCACACAAATCTTTGATTTTGCAGTGAATAAACATGCGAACATCTTCAATCAAAAGAACTCACGGCGGGATTGAAGATAATGCTCCCGTAATGTCAATTTTTGTGGCTATAGAAGGGGAAACTTGTATTTAGGGTTCATTGGTTCAACATTCTTCACTAGTACTGGTCTTTTCATCCTTCATGCCATGATAATCTCCAAATGTATCATTTTAAAAAACTAGGGGACACTTGATAAAACACGACTTCACAAACACAACTCGGTGAACCAATTATCTCATAAATGTCTTACAATGATTTTGCAAAGATTCATAAATACCTCAAAATCACTTTGTTTTCTCAACGAAGTGATCGCTCTACAGTGTGCTCAAATGCTCTTTGAAAATGTTAGGTTCAGAATGAATAACAAAGTGACCTATTTATAGCTTTTCCTTGATTAGGGTTTACAATGGCTTCAATTATTTGCATTAAATGTGCTTGTCGAGTCCCTTTTACCTTTATATCAATAATATAGTCACTTTGCTTCACCAATTAAACAAAATAACCATACATTACAACTTTCAACCGAAATTCACAACTTATCCAAATGCATCTTAATATATTGATATGGATCTTAGCTCTAATGCTAAGGAACTGATGTAAGATTTATAATAAGCATGCAGTCCCTACATACCTCTCACCATTTAGGTAGAGCTCGGTGCACCAGACTTGGTAGAGATGGTGATGTCTATAGTTCCAAGTGATGTTCCATCTTCCTGAGTCTTTCTCCTCCATATTTTGTTAATCTTTTAACTGATTTCTTCAACAGTAAATGGTGCACTCTTTTTAGATTCATCTTTGGTTGGTGCATCTCCTCGGTATCTGCAATTTCTTGCTAGGTGTCCTACCCTATAACAATGGAAACATGTCATGTCAGGGCTCCTCCATGATCTTCTATTATATATTTCATGCATCAATATGCAGTTTGCAGCAATGTGTCCATATCTTCCACAAGATAAGCATGAAATCCTTGTATTATAATCCCATGGTATAGATGTGCCTTGTAGGTTAGTATTTTCATTGTCTTGGTTATGCATCCACTTATCATTTCTTTTCTTTGATCTGCAATCTTCATTCTTTTGACCATACTTGTTGCAATTCTTGCAATAACCATCAAACTTAGGTTTCCTTATGTTGTTAGTACAGTTATTTCTACACTCAAAATCTTGATGTCCATACTTAATACATCTCAAACAATAACCATCAAATTTAGGTGTACTCACTACTTTACCTTTCCTGCTTCTGCAAACATTAGCAGTGTGTCTAGGCTTCCCACAATAATTATAGATCGGCTTATTTAGTTTCAGTGGGAGTGAAGTACCTTTATCTTTTTGTGCATTAGATGATTCTCCTTTCTCGGTAGAGTTTTTCTCATTGAATCCAATTCATGATCTATCATTCAGTTGCTTCTAAATCTTAACATATTTGTCCAGTGATTTCAGTACTTCTTCATTTATTCTCATTATTTCATTTGCATCCTTCTCGACTTTCAATTTTTTTTTCATTCTTTCAATCTCATCTTTCAGTGCTTGATTCTCAAATTCCTTTCGAGTACAATCCTGATTTGTATTCAGAAGTTGCTTTGTCATATTGTAGTGAAATTGGGTCATCCTTAATATCTCATTATCTTTCTCAGTTGACCTTATTTCAACTTGTCTTTTGTTATCTTCTACAATTATCTTTTCATCATCAGTTGTTCTTTTACCTTCAATCAGTTCGGTCTTTCTTAAGCTATTAGCATCAAGATCTTTCCTCTTAAAATCCAATAGCTCGGTAAGTGAATCATTATTTTCAAGTAGTTCTCTTATAGCAGTCTCAGACTCATCAGTCATGCTTCCTTCGTATGTTGTCTCAAGTGTATCAACTTGTTCTTGTGTAACCTTCAATTCATCATATAATTTCCTTCTTATCCTCAGAGATTTCTCAAGATTCTTTCTCAAATCCATGATTAACTCTTATGCACTCTCCAACTCAAATTCAAGACCATCAATCCTTTTAAATTGCCTGTAACCTTCCATGACTAAGATCTTTAACTCAAGAGTACAAGCTCTGATACCAATTGTTGGAATAACTATGGAAAGTTGGGGCTGATAGGGGAGGGGTGAATCGGTACCACTAATAACTTTATAACCACATTCACTGATTAAACTATATATTGTTTCTTGCTGATTATCGAGTTCATAACTTTGAAATGGAAGTAATATAATGCTTATTAAACCATAACATCAAAACATTAAACAATTGAACTCATAACACCATGATTTTGGTAACGCATAAATACTTGGTTAGAGGACAAAATCGCGGTAGAGATGACACCCACAACCTTCACTAATTGCAGTATAAAGGGTGCTCAGTTAGAGCTACACAGCTTAGCTATTTCTGATAGCTTACCAGGTTAAGAGTATATAAAAGACTTGTTAGGTCTACCTGGTTAAAGTATTTTTACAAAATCTACACTTAGATATGTACCCTCATTCTAAAACTATAACACTATTCTATTCTAATTTACTATAGCTAAATTTATGCTCGGTGCTCTCTGCTCTACTCTTTGTTCTTCAATAACTCCTTTAATTTTCTCAGCAAAAATAATAACAGATCTCTATCCTCTTTCTCCTTCTTTTGTATCTGTATATTGTATGTTTCTCACGTATAAATTCATCCAATATAAAGATGAGTTTTTCCTCTTAATCTTATGTGTCAGGTACGTTGTAAATTTCTTTTGACCATTAGATCTTCTTTCCAGGTCGGTGACCATGTCACTTTTACCTCGATACTTGATGTTTTTCTTGGAAATGAAAATCTTTATTTTTGTCATTTGATCTCTGCCTTAGATCTTCACTCTGATTTATTTGAATTGATGATCATGTAAAAATTTTTTATAAATCCTTGTATACTCATAATTAATGCTCTGACAATCATTAAATGTGATATGATCACATTTTGAATTAACTGTCTAACTCGGTTGAGTAGCTTCACAATACTCAGTTAAATAATCTTCATTGTTCGGTTTACTATCAACTCGGTATACTATATGCACTCAATGTAGTGTGTCTCTGTAACTGTAAGCATTTGGTACTTTGTTAACTTTGTTACTTTACCGACTGGCTCGGTGTGCATTACCGACTTATCTTATACATGACTATCTCATTTCACCGATTGATTCTCCTTGACTCTATGACTTTGACTAAACTAATGGCAACAAATTATCTTGTAGAGATAACATTTTTGAGTCAGTGGAACAAAGCACAATTATTTATCCTAACGTATTGAAATCTTGGAATAAAAAAGTGAATAGTTTATGTAGGATTTGAGAAACATGCAAATCCATAGAACCCGAATACACCTGCATGCAAATAACCTGATACAAAGTAGAAGCACAAAAATGAAAAAGAAGAACTCAGAGATGCTCAAAAGAAGAGTCACAATATTATTCTCTAAGTTATGAAAAAACATTACAAAGTTCAGCCTATAAAGGTGAACAAA
>MU224320.1:193504-220117 GCA_018584345.1 Thuja plicata | reverse complement strand
GCAACCTGTAAAATAGATCGAAGAGACTTGAACTTCATCAAGAAGTCCTCAATGCTGGTGAATGAGTCAGGTGCCAAGGAGGTGAACTCTGCATCTATCTGGAGAATTCTGAACTGATCCATGGTGCTAAACAAGGTGGGGAACTTGTCTCACATATCCCTAGGTGTAGTCAGACCATCCAGGTGGAACAACAACCCATCTGAAATGTTCATGGCAATCAGGCCCATTGCCTCATCCATCCTGTTTCTGTGCATAAGCACCTCATAAGGCCTCTAAAGAACTGGTTGAGCTGCATCCATGAAGGACCATAAACCTCGTGACATGAGGAGTCTGGTCATGTGTGGCTTCCATGTGTGGTAGTTATGAGGTGTCAGTCGGGCCACAGAGGGGTCCGACATTGGAAGAAGAATAAGACGGAAGTAGAAGAGTCTTTCTGAAGGAAATTGTAGAAAGTAAAATGCACCCCCCCATAATGTATAATCCTATCCCCTGTGCACCACAAATAATCAACTACTGAAAGCACAGAAAAAATGAGAGAAAAACCTGAACACCGGATGCAGAGTGGAAGGAAAATGAAGCCTCAACTTCAACGCTAGAAACAGGAACTCAAACGGCTGAATCAGCAAACAAGACCAGCATCATTGTGTCAGTCTTGAAAACACCTTTCCGGTGATATTTCATTTTTCTAAAAAGGACACCGTATGCCCAAGATATGGTCAAAAAACCACAAGAACCTCCAAAAACACACTCACTAGAAAAAACCAGACATGCGACTAAATTTGACGACCGTTTGGCCGTCGCAGGTCATCGGGCGGCGCGGCGGTGGCTCTTCGGCAGCGACACCAGCGGAGGTGAAGAGCAGGCAGGGAGGCGGTGGTGGGTGGACCGGGCGCGGGCGGTGGCCGAGCGGCCGGTGGGCGGCGGTGGGCCCGGGCGGCGGCGCGGTGGCCCCTGGGTGGCACGCTGGCCAGCAGCGGCGCACTGGCCAACAACGGCGCATGGGCGGTGCGCTGGTGGCGTGCGCTGGCAGCGCCTAAAAATGCTCAAAAAAGACCCTTTTTTAATTTTTTTTGAGTTTTTTTGTCTCAATTTTTGAGTCGTACGGCCCTAGGAGGCCAAAAAATTTTGCCTGTAGTCACAGAGGCCCAAATAGTCAAACTTTATATGTTTTTCGACTCTCCTGGGCCTTCTGAACGCAATGGAAGAGTCCATTTTTGTTCAAATGACTCCAAAAAATGGTGCCTTCTTAAAAGTGACAGAAAAAACCTCAGAAAATCTGTGGCTGTCGTCTTCGAATCGTGGCTTCAAAAACCTTCGATCAGGCAGCGACAAGGTGGCTCTGATACCATGTAGGATTTGAGAAACATGAAAATCCACAGAACCCGAATACACCTGCATGCAAATAACCTGATACAAAGTAGAAGCACAAAAATGAAAAAGCAGAACTCAGAGATGCTCAAAAGAAGAGTCACAATATTATTCTCTAAGTTATGAAAAAGCATTACAAAGTTCAGCCTATAAAGGTGAACAAACCCTAAAACAGAAAGACTAGGTTGCGCAATATAATTAATATAAAGTATTAATTATATGCACCTAAGAGACAACTTAAATGAAAAAAGAGTAAGTTAACTAATTACTCTAACAGTTTATTGGAAGAAATTTTCAAGGAGAAACTTAATCTCAAAGTATATTCTGAAAAGGGAGAACCTAAAATAAAGTTCCACTATGAAAGTTGTAGCATTGATTATGTAATAGGGGAAGTATCCATTGCAGAACACACAATATATAACTCCAGAAATAATCATATAATAACAATGTGTCATAAACGTCACATTTTAATGGAGGAAAATATTGAAAATCATTCATCTAGCATAGAGAAACAAACAATAGTGGTTAGAGATTGATCAAAAAATTAAGTTTCTATATAATTTCAATAAGACACAAGAGCCTAATTTGTTCAAGATGGTGGAAGAAACACTTGCACGCTATGAGGATAAGAAAAAGGTAAGAGTAGAATATAAACAAGGCAATAAATGGTTTTCTTTGGTTCTAGCAACTAGTAATGTTGTTAGTTCTCTAAATGAGTGCATGAAATTAAAGAAGAACATCACTAATACAAATGAGGCCTCACATGATACAATTATTTAAAGGAGTAGCACAATTGAGAGACCCAAGAATCCTACCAATGATAAGTCCCATTAAAGTTTTATTAGGTTCTTGGTCCCATCATTTCCATATGTATTACATAAGGGTTCTATAAGTGTAGATCCTTATACTTCAAGTGTGTTATTTGAAAAAAGTTTAAATTTATTTTAAATATGATCTATTGAAATTTGTACATTATTTATTTTATTATCTTATTAAAAGTCATTCATTGCCCTTGATACTAGAATGTTGGGGGTACTAGTATTATCATATTAATAGAAATGAGGAGAGATTAGACACAAAGGTCCTAATGGGTTATCAAAGGGTTGTGTTATGATGAACTATAACTGATTGAATGTTTTGAAGATGACAAGTTGATGATCACCGAGCTATAGAAAGTAAATGCAAGACATTAAATCAGTTAGTGTATTGTATTATCATTGATCTCAAATTGATATAATCTAATTGGTCATATACATAATGTCATAAACTTCAAGGAACTAAAGAGATAAAGTTTACGTTATTGGTAAACATGAAAATCCAATGTACACTGACTGACAGTAAACACCGGCGAATAGAGAACCTTGAACAATCATAGTGTATATCGAGCACTGCAACCCCGAGCATAACTAAAATGAACCCCGATAAATTCTCAGTGTTGAACGATGGACAATGTTGATGCCCGAGGACAACTAGAGTCAATGACCAAGAAAACTAAGAGTTGATAACCGATCAGAACTGGAGTTAGGAAACGACAAAATACTTAGCTGACCGCAGCTAAATATAGAGTTAACGGATTGATTATTTTGTTTTCATCAATCAGGTAAACTAAGGATAAGAAGGAGATTTAAAGCACATAAAATAAGGAGAGATTTGTGGAATAAATCTAAAGCTATGCTTTAAAGATTAAAGCAATGCATGGCAAGATTTGTGGATCAAGAAAGCTATCTACGTCAAAATCAAGAAGGACAATAAACGGTGAAATCATGTCTATATAAAGAGACAAGTAATTCATTATCAAGAGAGGAATTCTGAAGACAATTCTGGTGAAGATAGAATATTCATTCAGATCTGATCATACAGGCTGAAGGACAAAGCCAAGAATTCTGCAGACACTGAGCAACAGAGAAGCAACAACATTCACTAAGCAGAAAGAAGGGGAGCAAAGGAATTGAAGAGAACATTGATCATAATGGTATTATGGGCTTACAATAGCTCTGAACATTTGCAAGATTAAATTCTATTTATGAACAGATCATCTACTATTTCAGTTTAACCATTGAGTCAGAAAATATTTTAACCTAGTGGGATTTAACAATCCTTATTATATTGAGATACATCATAAGGAGTATCAAAATATTTTCATGTTGGAAACATAGTGAATGCTAGGTCAAGTGACAAATTTTTAGTTTTAAATCCTCTAACAGGGTCACACTTAACAATGTGTTTTTAACAAGTAACAGGGTTGGCTCTTCACCGAGCTCACTTCAGAAGAGTGAAAATTTTGGGTTACTGGCCCCAAGTAGTTTTTTCCTAACAAGGTTTCCATGTTAAAAATTCATGTGTCAAATGTGTATAAGGTTCATTGATTTGATGTTTTTCTTTACACATTACTAAAATAGGATTGGTCGGTAAACACTAAGTTTATTTACTGATATTCGGTAAGGCAAGGAAAAGATAACTGCTATTCAGTAAAGCTTAAGGAAAGGATAAATAGTATAAAAACCAAGCAGCATATATTTGTTAAGATTTACACAAGGCATACATCTTATAGGACTAAAGCTAACTAGAGGTTTTATATATGTGATATAAGTTTTGGTTGTATTATTGGATCAGTTTTTGAGGCCACTGATTCACCCCCCCCCCCTCTCATTTATTCTAACAATTAGTATCAAAGCTTGTGTGCTTTGAAGAGAGTTTAAAGACTCAAGCTAAAGATCACAAGATGAGAAAAAGGGATGTGCCTAAGTTGAACAAGGACAAATTTGCATAATGGAAAAGTAGGATAAGACTCCACCTATCATGTATTTGAAATGATGTCACACAGAACTTGGATACTGAATTTGTTTTACCTACTGGACCTTCGACAATTGATCAATTGAGAGAGAAACATGAACACAATTCTACGATGATAGAACTTGCTTCCTCACTCTCTGATGCTTAATTTGAAGATGTCAAATCATCCACCAATGAAAAACAAATGTGGGAAAAACTCAAGCTAGTACATGGAGGAGATAAAAATGTGCTGAGGGATAAAGCTGAAAGCCTAAGAGGAAAGTTTGATGACCTAAGAATGAAAGAAGGAGAAAACATCACTCAATACAGTAGCAGAATCAAAGAGGTTAATTCTATCCAAGGAGTAGGAGGTGTAATTTAAGAAGAAACAATGGTAAGTAAAATTTTGAGAACCTTACTGCTTGTTTATGTTATTAGAGTATTTTCTATACAAGAAATGAGAGTAGTAGCAAATAACATTGTTACTCTAGATAATTTGATTGGTAGACTTATTTCATTTGAGATGAATAACTTTTACAATAGTGTCTTACCAATTATTGAGTATGCATTCAAATCTTCTCTGAAAATAAGTAAATCAAGTCATAAACACACTATGAGAAATGATAGTGATAGTGATGAACAAGAAATTGATGAAATTGAAACATTAATGGCTAGAAGATTGCAGAGAGGCAAAGGTAGATACAAAGGTAAATTACCATTGGTTTTGTTTTAATTGCAAAGAGATTGGACACTTTGGTGCTAGATGACCTAACAACAGAAAAGAAGACAGAAAAAATGACAGATCTTATGAAAAGAAGTTTGACAGAGGTGATGACCGAGACTACTGAAGCAACCAACAATCTGACATAAGAGATAATTGAGACTACAAGGACAAAGGCAAGAAGGCTTATTACCTAGCTGAGAACAAAGCTAAAAGTACTGACACCAAATCTGATGAAGATATTGAGGTAGTATTTTTTGCTATGAAGGATGATTCATACGAAGAAGAAAGGTATGTTGAAAATGCACTCATGTCTAAGGTTAGTAAAAATGATGTCTAGATTATTGATAGTGGATGTACTCACCACATGACTAGAGATAAAGAAAATTTTGAAACTTTTGAATATTATAATGGTGGATTGGTAAGAATGGGTAATGACTCACCTTGTCTAGTTGAAGGTAAAGGAACCATAATGTTGAATAATCTGATTAGATGTGAAAATGCATATTGGGTGAAAGGACTTAACTATAATCTGTTGAGTGTTTCACAGTTGAATAACACAGGACACCGAGTTGCATTTGAGAACAAAAAGGTAAAGATCTATAATGAATCAAGAAGGTTGATTGGTACTGATGAACAAACAAAAGGTAACCTATTCTATCTTGATGATATTAAGACCACTTGTTTATTGACTATAAATGAAGATATTTGGTTGTGGCATAAAAGGTTATGTCATGTGAATTTTGACAACATGGTTAGGATAAGCAATAAAAGGAAAGTAAGAGTCTTACCGAGTATGTCAAAACCCAACCATGTCATGTGTAAGAATTGTCAAAAAGGTAAAATGACAAAGTCTAGTTTCAAGAGAAAAACCTACACATCCAATGCTATTCTAGAGCTAGTCCATACTGACTTATGTGGACCAATGAGAACAAAGAGCTACTATGGTGATAGATACTTCATTCTCTTTGTTGATGATTATTCTAGAATGATGAGTGTTGCGTTATTAAAAGAGAAATGAAGCATTTAAGATGTTGAAATGGTATAAAGCTACAGTTGAAAAACAAAGTGGAAAGGAACTAAAATGTCTAAGGTCAGATAGAGGAGGAGAATTAATTTCTGATGAATTCACTAAATTTTCTAATGAGCATGGAATTACAATACAAGTTTATGTACCGAGAACACCACAACAAAATGGGATTGTTGAAAGAAGGATCAGATCAATTGTTGATTGTGCCAGAACACTGATGATTGAGAAAGGCATCACATAAGCATTCTAGAGAGAATTTGTAAGTACTGATGTTTATACATTAAACTGAGTTCAATTGAAGAAAGACACTAATAAGACACCTTATGAGCTATGATATGGATACACTCCTAATATAAGTTACTTTAGAATTCTTGGAAGTCAATGTTATATATTGAAAGATGATAGAAATGGAAATCTTGAATCCAAAATTGATGAAGGAATATTTCTAGGTTATTCTACCAAAATAAAGGCTTATAAATGTCTTAACAAATCCTCTAACAAAATCATTGAAAGTTCAAATGTCAAAGTGGATGAATTTGCTGAGAAAAATGATGAGAAAAGCATAAAGGAACCAAAAGACTACATCAGATTTTTCTACAGTGAAGAACCTGACACTCTGCCCGAGAAACAATATATCTCTACCGAGAGACAAAACAATGCACCCAAGCAACAAGATGCACACACTGAAAAATCAAGAAATTTCTCACAATGATGAACCGAGAAATGAAGATCAAAATGAAGGTCAAGATGAAGATCAAAATGATGAACAAATATCTAAACCGGTACTTTCCAACTATCTCAGAAGACACCATCCACACAACCAGATCATAGGAGACCAAAAGACTGGAATGAGAACAAGTAGTAATTCATTGAACACTAGATGTCTGATTTGTGATTTTGAGCCTAAATCTGTTAATATTGCACTTGAGAATCAAGAATGGGTCAGAGCAATGAATGAAGAAATTGAGTAGATTGAAAAGAAAAAAACATGGACATTAGTACCTAGACCGAATGACAAAAATGTCACTGGTACCAAATGGATATTCAGAAACAAACTGAATGAGAATGGAGAAGTCACAAGGAACAAAGCAAGATTAGTATGCAAAGGGTATGCACAAGAAGAAGGTATTGACTATGGAGAAACCTTTGCACCCATTGCTAGACTAGAAGGAGTAAGAATTCTACTTGCTTATGCTTCTTTCAAAGGATTCCAAGTATACCAAATGGGTGTCAAACCTGCATTCCTAAATGGAATACTAGAAAATAAGTATACATTGAACAACCAAAAGGGTTTGTTGATCCTAACAAGAGAAACATGGTTTGTAGACTACACAAAGCCTTGTATCGATTGAAACAAGCACTGAGAGCATGATATGAAAGAGTTCACTTTTATCTCATAAGTATTGGATTTGTAAGAACAAGTGATAACAGTAATCTATATTTAAAAGAAGATATTGATGATAACATTATGATTGCTAAGATATTTGTTGATGATATTATATTTGGAGGTAATGATGTGTTATGAAAATCATTTGCTAATGAAATGAGAAAAGAGTTTGAGATGTCAATGTTTGGGGAGATCAAATTTTTTCTTGGTCTATAGATTCTAGAACATGATGAAGGCATCTACATCACACAATCCAAAAACATCAAGGAAGTTTTGAAGATATTCAAAATGAAAGACTCCAAACTAGTTGGAACACCTATGGAAACTAGATGCAAACTGATAAAGGATGACAAGTCAACCGAGGTAAATAAAACCCTATATAGATCTATGATTGGAAAAATCATGTATGTTGTATATACTAGACCAGACATAGCACAAGCAGTTGGAATAGTTGCAAGATTCTCTACTAATCCCAAGGAATCACACATGACTGTTGTCAAAAGAATTATGAGATATCTAAAGAATACTGAAGACTATGGTCTGTGGTATAATAAAGAAGGTAAATTTAAGCTTCAAGTCTATACAGATGTTGATTGGGCTGGAAACATAGATGATAGAAAGAGCACAACAGGAGGAGCATTCTTTATGGGTGACAGATTTGTTACATGGATAAGTAAAAAGCAAGGATGCATTTCTCAATCCACTGTAGAAGGAGAATATGTGGTTATTGCTGCAAATTGCTCTAACACTGCATGGATCAAACAATTGATGAAAAGTATAAATATGGAAATCCTTGATCCAATAATTATCTATTGTGATAATACAAGTGCTATCAACAATTCAAAGAACCTTGTGATGCATGCTAAGCCAAAACACATTTCTATCAAGTATCATTACTTAAGAGAACAAGTACAAGAGAAAGGAGTGATACTGGAATATGTACAACCCAAAGAAAAATTAGTAGACATGTTCACAAAGCCATTGACAAAAGATACATTTGAGTACCTGAGGAAGAGACTAGGGATCTAGCCCTTATCTATTGGTCACTAAGTTGACTACGAGGCTGCATCAGCCTACACATTATCATAATATAATTCATCTTGATGCAAGCAGAGATATGGACTACAATATAAGTACAAGAAGGTACTTATCTTAACCGAACACCAGAGATAGTGTTGGCTAATACAGAGCTATATTGCTGATGGAAAATAGATATACAATGATATATTTTTGTTTGGAATTGTTGTCAAAGGGAGAGATGAACTAAATGAATATATCCATATGAAATATCTATCTTGATCATCCAAAGGGAGAGAAGATAAATATCCATCAGGGAGGGGAACATTCAAAGGGAGAGAAAGACTCAATGAAGACAACCATCCATCCAAGGGAGAGAATTGGAGAAAGGTTAAGACTGAATACCTATCCAGAAAAGGGAGAAGAGATTCTACAACAAAGGGAGAGACATAATCAGAAGTTGCTACATCTATTCAGTGAACGGAATGAAGAATGAAGAAAGCTCTTTGTAAGAATCAAATCTAAGCTAGAAGAGCTTACCGAGAGTCAGATATTTGTGTTGGTTATAGAACAAATAGTTTGGGAGAGATTGATAAACTAAAACTGATATATTTCATATTATTTTGATAGTATGTTGCCATCAATACCAAAGGGAGAGATTGATGAACTATAACTGATTGAATGTTTTGAAGATGACAAGTTGATGATCACTAAGCTGTAGAAAGTAAATGCAAGACATTAAATCAGTTTGTGTATTGTATTGTCATTGATGTCAACTTGATATAATCTAATTGGTCATATACATAATTTCATAGACTTCAAGGAAACAAAGAGATAAAGTTTATGTTATCGGTAAACACGAAAAGCTAGTGTACATCGAGTGACAGTAAACACCAATGGATAGTGCACACCGACAGATAGGGAAACCCAAGCAATCATAGTGTATACTGAGTACCGCAGCCCCGAGCATAGCTAAAATGAACCCTGATAAATTCTCGGTGTTGACTGACAGACAATGTTTATTCCTGAGGACAACTGGAGTCAATGACTGAGCAAACTAAGAGTTGATGATCGGTCAGAACTAGAGTTAGGAAACAAAAAAATACTTAGTTGGCAGGAGCTAAATATAGAGTTAACTAATTGTTTACTTTGTTTTCATCGTTTAGATAAACTAACAATAAGAAGGAGATTTAAAGCACAGAAAATAAGGACAGATTTTTGAAATAAATCTAAAGCTATGATTTAAAGATTAAAGCAATGCATGGCGAGATTTGCGGATCAAGAAACATATCTATGTCAAAAACAAGAAGGACAATAAATGGTGAAATCATGTCTATATAAAGAGACAAGTAATTCATTATCAAGAGAGGAATGCTGAAGATAATTCTGGTGAAGATAGAAGTCTTCATGTAGATCTGATCATACAAGCTGAAGGATAGAGCCAAGAATTATGCAGACATCGAGCAACAAAGAAGCAACAAAATTCACTAAGCAGAAAGAAGGGGAGCAAAGGAATTGAAGTGAACATTGATCAGAAAGGTATTATGGACTTACAATAGATCTGAACATCTGCAAGATTAAGTTGTATTTATGAACATATCATTTAATGTTTCAGTTTAACCATTGATTCAGAAAAATCTCTTAACCGAGTGGGATTTAACCATCCTTATTATATTGAGATACATCTTGAGGAGTATCAAAAGGTTTTCATGTTGACAACAAAGTGAATTCTAGGTCAAGTGATAAACTGTTAGTTTTAAATCCTCTAACAATATCACACTTAATAGTGTGTTTGTAACCTTTAACAGGGCTGGCTCTTCACCGAGCTCACTTCAGAAGAGTGAAAATTTTGGGTTACCGGTCCTAAGTGGTTTTTCCCTTAGCAGGGTTTCCACATTAAAAATCCATGTGTCAAATGTGTATATGGCTCATTGCTTTGATGTTTTTCTTTACACATTACTAAAACAATATTGGTCGGTAAACACTAAGTTTATTTACTAATATTTGGTAAAGGCTAGGAAAAGATAACTGCTATTCGATAAAGCTTAAGGAAAGGATAAATAGTATAAATACCGAGCAACATATATTTGTTATTGTTTACACAATGCATACATCTTGTAGGACTGAAGATAACTAGAGGTTTTATATATGTGATATAAGTTTTGGTTGGATTATTGGATTAATTTTGAGGCCACTGATTCACCCCCCCTCCCCCCCTTCTCAGTTATTCTAACATGTTATTCCTTGCATACCCATCACAACATTTTTATTTGGAAAAATGTTGGGTCCCCCTTTTATATTTTTCCCTTTCTTTCCTTTTTGTATTTATTTTCTTTGTTTTGTTTCCTCTTCATCACTTCAGAGTTTAGGACTCCAAAGTCTTGCCCCTTTTTGCCTTTTTTTATTGGATCTTTGAGCTCAAGGTTACATAATGCTCGTTAGGTCATTTGACTCTATGTAGTGTTTGGACCTTGTAGACGTGGCTTCTCGCATGCGAAGCCCACTTGGATTAATTTTTGAGGCCACTGATTCACCCCCCCTCCCCCCCTTCTCAGTTATTCTAACATGTTATGCCTTGCATACCCATCACAACATTTTTATTTGGAAAAATGTTGTGTCCCCCTTTTATATTTTTCCCTTTCTTTCCTTTTTGTATTTATTTTCTTTGTTTTGTTTCCTCTTCATCACTTCAGAGTTTAGAACTGCAAAGTCTTGCCCCTTTTTGCCTTTTTTTATTGGATCTTTGAGCTCAAGGTTACATAATGCTCCTCAGGTCATTTGACTCTATGTAGTGTTTGGACCTTGTAAACGTGGCTTCTTGCATGCGAAGCCCACTTGCTAGGGGTCAAAGCGATATTGAGCTATGAATGTGATGAATCTTTCCAAAACCCTAATTTTCCCTCATTTTTGAATTTTTTTTTGCATTCTTGGTTACTTTTAGGTGGATTTCTACGTTTCCTCGAGTGAATTTCTTTGTTGCTTGTTTGAAGTTTCCACATTTTCTTTTCACTGGTTTTGTTTTTTGTTGTTCTTGTTAGAATATTTAATCTTTCCTTGGTTGTATTTATTTATTCAGGATAAACCAAGGCATACTACATTTATTTAATTAAGAGATTTCTATGGAATCCCTACATGTATTTTGTCCTCTAGTCCAAGTGGGAGGACATGTCATTTCTTGTAATTACTTTATTAAGGAAATTAGTCTATCCTCCTTAAGAGGATGTTGCCACTTTGTACACACCTATTATGAATGTTGGCATTCATAGATTGGTGAGATAATTAGTAACTCCTCTCCTCATCTCTATTTCAGAGATGCTCATCTCTCTCATTTCCAGTCTACGAAGTTATCGTAAATGCTCTCTCTCTCTCTCTCTCTCTCTCTCTCTCTCTCTCTCTCTCTCTCTCTCTTTGCTTCATTCATAATTCACAAGGGGTTTTTCTTTTCTTTTCCCCTATAAAAAATTATTGTCTCCTTGTCATGGCTCCTTTGGTGTATGCTCCTAGTTTATGCATTTCTCATGGTAAAAATATTTTCTTGAAATAACTCTCTTGGATTCTTGTTTATTTTCTTGCTCTTGATTTTTTATTTCCTGGTATTAGAGCTTGGGCTACTAATCCTTTTTTGAGTGAAATTTGCTGAAGGTTACCATTTTTTGGAACACACCTTGTTTTGGAGACTTTTTTGAAGAGAGAGTAGCTTGAGTTTTATTTCTTAACTTGTTTGTGTTTGCAGGTTTTTCCAATATTATATTTTGCTTTCTAACCCTCTTTGGAAGGCTTTCCACCAGAGAGATTGCATGTTTTTTTATTTGATCTCTATGTTCTAACCCTCTTTGGAAGGCTTTCCACTAGAGAGTTTACCACATTTCTTGCAAATTTTTTTTTTTTTAAAACTTAACCAAGCAGTCAGGAAACTGCAAGGTTAAAGTTTTTTGCTTGTCCCACATTTCATTTGTAGTTTTATCTTCCATTTTTGTGCATTTGCATTGATAAAATATGTATATCTCACATTTTTTATTGCAAGATTCACTGTATCAATATTTAATAGTTTACATCTACAAGATATATTTGTGTTTAATTTGCAGGATAAGATTCACTAGACATTGTCTATATCTTTGTTTGTTATGAACTATATCTTTTTTTGTTTTATAAAATTTATCTTTGATAAATGCTTTTGCTCCTCGCTTCTCTGCCTCCCTAGCTCTATCCTCCAAATTCTTATTTTCTCCCAAAGACGGTACCAAACACAATGTGGGTAGACCTTCCCAAGAAAGTCCCCATTGTCGCCTTTAGTCGAAACTGTCTCCTCGATCACTTGCAAGGCTTCACAAGTCTTTTTTTTGGTCCCGAGTTGTAATAGTGAACTTCCATCTCATTCTATCAATGTATCCTTTGCCTTTGTGTATCTACTCCTTACGTTTCTCCCTCCAACCTACACTCCAATCTTGATTGCCCTGCACCTTGGTCCTACGTTATTTAGTTCAGATCAAAGTGGGACTAAGCATAGAAGTTTGTATGATAGTAGTTGTCCTGTTTGTATCATTCTTTATGCATTGACTGAATGTCGTACCTACAAAGATTGATCTGTGTGGTTGGGAAGTATTAAGTTCAAAGCTAGTAAGGATAGACTGCAGTGTCTGAGTAGTTTCAAATGCGTTATTGCTCATTTGGGAAATTGATGATATTGCTTGAGCACTTGACGTGAAAGGCCACAAGGAAGATGCTTGAAATAAATTAGTAACCAGAGGTGCACTCAGTTGGGAGCCCATCATGTTTTGGTTGGATTATGTACTAGCTTTATTGGCAGAGCTAGTTTTGGTAGACATTTGTGTTGATGTCGTGGTTGTTGATGATGACAGAGACAAGACTTGAGACACCAAAAGATTCATTTGAGATTTTTGAGTTGTTCTTTGCCCCGCTAGTGGGATTTTAGGCCATATCATTGATACATTGAATTAAGAAGGGAACTTGAATCCCTTTTTTATCAACATAGCTAGAAATATTTTAGGGTTTATTTCGACAACATCAACCACTTTCATGAAATAAGGATCTTCCTCTATGTCTTCAAGTTCTTCCTCTGTGACGTCTTGAAATATAGTTGGTCTACATGGCCCATGAGGAATTGTATGCACATTCTCAATGTAGAGAGAAAGATCCATGTTTTTGAATGGGTAGTCCTCTTGCTCTTTTTCCCAAGGGGGAAAATGGCTAATGTAGGATTCATCTGGTTGGGTTATAGCCTTTGACCTAGTATAAGGTCCTCCATAAGGTGTGAAAGAAATGGTTTTATCCAGGTTTTGAACTAAAATGAGCGATATAAAGCAAACAAAAGGGATAATCTCTCGAGGAGAGTCCAAGTACCTGTTTTGACAAGGGTAATTCTAAGAACAATTTTTTATTTCTCTTGATCTCAGAGATTGGTGATGTAAGATATTGATTTTGACTCTTTCCTTAGATGAGACAAAGTTGCTGATAAAGATTGATGAAGCTGAGATAATGGGATCAAGATATTCTAAATCTAAACTTTTGAATTATCAATGGTAAACAATAGTTGAACTGACAAAGAGGGATGATCCTAGATGTTTTGAGATTCACACTAATTCTTTGTTATTTCCTTATATGTGTACACTAACCTTTCACGTGAAACGGGGAATCTTTTCCAGGGTTTTAGAATGATAAAAATGCAGAGTTCTGACAGAAGAATTAAATTTTTCTTGATAGAATAAACACACATGTTTATAGGTTGATTGCAATAAAATTCCGCTGATTGTGGAAAAATGAAAGGTCAATTGCGGTAAAATTTTAGTGATTGCAGTAATAAAAGGACCAATTATGGCAATAAAGGACTTGATTGTGGTCAACTAATGTAGAGGGTTTAGGGTTCTAGTCTTTCTTTCCTCCAAAATGCTTATCCCTTCTACTAACCATCCAATGGTTACTCCTCCATGTGTACTTCTCAAACATGGATCTCCTAGATCCTCTCTCTATCAACTTGCCTCCTAAGTATAGTTGATTTGTTGAAGACACAAAGTACATCTAAGATCAACTAGTCCAACTAGTTCTTCAATTTTCTAAGTTTTTCACTAGATCTTTCCCGTAGAATCCCAGAACCTTGCTTAGGATCTTCCCCATACACCTCATAGACACTTTCCTATGTCCTTGGCCCATTAAAAGTCCATTAGAAACATTTCCCACACTTCTGGATACTCCAACAATCCAATTGTTGATAAATGCACTAGGAGGCCTAATTGGCCTATTTCCTAGTTGGTCAAATTTCACTGTTTTGGGTCTAAAGCTCCCAATTATTCCAAAAAAATTCACAAAAGTCCTTGAAAATATTCAATCTATCCACAAACCTTACTATAATCCAAAATCCTAGTTTCTCAATGCACCCACAACCCTAGTTATCACAAGGCCCTAGTTTTCAGCCTATCTTTTAGGCCTCTGGACCAGTTAGGGAAAAATGCCACCAAATTGGTCTTCAAACTTCCTGTCATCATTTATCATCTTTTGATCCTTCATGGGAACACTTTAGGGCTTCTTCACATGCCACTAAGTTCACCATCCAAGATCATGGGTGCTCTATGCAATCTGATCTTTACCCTATCCAGGCTCACCTGCTCCTAGCAGTTAGCCATAGAGCTTCATTCCAAGTCTAGGAATCCCATTGAAAAAATAAAAAAGAAAAGAAAAATAATTATGTACAGACCCTAAACCTTCATCCCCCATGGGTTCAGCCAATTTCACCGGTGGATGCTTATGATAGAGCCATATTTACCTCTGCAACTTTGCAAATTGAACTTGCAGACTAGTGGCTTAAATCCTACTATAAATTTACAATATGTTAACTTTAAATCAAACTACTATGTGCATAAGAAATATAATTCAAAACACTAAACCCCCATGGGGTCTGATCACCCAATCCAATCCGTACACAGTCGTACAAAAAGAAAGAAACACTGTAGATTATAAGAAAACACAGTCTAACATCCGTACAGAGGGTTCACAAAAGTGTTATGAAATCCAAAACTCTATTAACCTTATGAAAATCATCGATCCATGATCAAATACCTGAGCATGGTTAGTTACAACCGCTCCAACCTCCATAAGCAACTTCTTGCAAAATTTTGCAAAAGTTGCTCGAGCAAATTTTTAGCATCTTTTGCTATTTGACTATTTTAGTCAACTCGATGCATTTTTTTGACTTCCATGACCCTAGTTAGGTTATTTAGGATCCTAGAAGACACTCTAAACCCAATTTATATAGAAATAGCAAATTTTACCTTTCTAGGTCAAAATGACCACAATATCACCTAGGAGCACTTTTGGTTCTTACAAACATGGAGATGAATAAATATGGATCCAACCTATTGGGTCTTATTACAACCCACACAAAACACCTAAAACACACAAACCACACCAAAATGGGAGGTTCTCTACACCATCAACTTTCGTCAATTGGGGCAAACTTCTATCAATTGCGACAAAGTGTACCAGTCTTGAAAAATAATTGCAGTTTGGGAATCTGTCTGATAAAATGATCTTTCTGGAACAATGATTTGATTATGGAACAAAATTTTTTTAACACCCTATACTTTGAAAATGTTTGACTCATTTTGGAAGTGTGAGATGTTGGTTTTGCGTTTTGAGAACTGATCACACAAGCAAGCACAATAGACACAATGTTTTGAAGATCCAAGAATAAAAAGTGTATGATCTACAAATTTTCTGAATTGCAATGTTTTCACGTGGTACAAACAGAGACAGATAGATTAATCTATGGTCAATTGGCTTCAAGATATAATATTATAGGCCCAATTCTTTTGATGTTCGTCAGTTCACACATCAACTGTCATGATATTAGGACAAAAAGATCCACGATGTAGGTGCTCATGTTTTAGCCTTTCCCAGATATTGTTGTCATGCTAATGAAGATCTTTTTCATCAAAATAATATCCTGGAACACATATGTTGGGGAAATTGGGGGGATTATGCAACCCCTTGCACTATAATAAGACACTTTTTCGAAGGTGAAACGGGTAGGTCTCTAATTAACTGGGTGGTAGTAAGGTTTGTGGATTCTATCCAATCAGTTTGTACATGTGTGACTCACTTAAGAGCCTAGTTGACCATGTCGGCTACTTACGGATACTTCACTCGATCTAGGCTATCATCAACACACCTCACCTGAGCTTCGCTAGATATAAGCCAGAGCTTTGACCCATGTCTTGTTAATATACCGATCAGAAGGATTACCGGTTTAAGGTCATCCTCTGAGGAAGAAGCGCTTTCCTCAGATAGGCCTCTCTAAAAAAGTGTAAAGGTTGTTATTCTAACAGATTACCGCAAGCATACCAAAGACTTAAGACACAAGGTTAATCATTTAAGAACCAAAATATCAAATGTGAACTAAGTTATCATTCATAAATACATGCGAGTTTAATTTTAAGCCCAAACCAAATGGTAATTGCTTGTTCAATTTTAAATGCACCAAATTCAAATATTCTTTGCCCTGTTCAATTATTAACCCCCACGTCAATTGTAAGCAACAAAACAAAAAAGTGAGATTGTGATGTTTTGAACACTTTTCTTTTTAAGCACCAAAAAGACAAATTAGTTTATTTAGGGTTGCTTTGTGAAAACTGCTTCCACGCCACATGATGAAATGACGAGTTAGTACTGAAAACCTTGCAATCAAAATGTATGTAATTGAGAAATCCTTTTAAAATTATTAATACTCACAGTACCCCACTTTTCTTTGCCCTTAGTGTTTTGTTCAGTCCTGCACAGAAGCTAAGAAAAAGTCATATTTTAGCATAAAACAATGAACTTTAAGCAATTATGAAATGATCTTGTCGATTGTGAAATTATTCTGGCGATTGCGGAAAACTTTCGTCAATTACGGAAAACTTTTGTTAATTGCGGAAAACTTTCGTCCATTACGCAAAACTTTCATCAATTACAAAAAACTTTCGTCAATTGTGGCAAACTTCCGTCAATTGCAAAATACTAATGGAAAATGCGAAATATGTTTACAATTTTGAAACTGTCTTAAATCAGAGACTGTAAAATGACCAAAATTGATTGTAGTAATAAACCAGGCAATTGCGGTAATAAACCGGGCGATTGTGGAAAACTTTCGTCAATTGCAAAAAACTTCCGTCAAGTGCGAAATTACAGAATATATCAAAAAAATAAAAACTATTGAAACTGTGGCCATACTGCCAAGGCCGGGAAATTTTGCTTCTTGTCTGCAAGCGATTATCGAGTTGTTCGATTCACGTCGGGTTCACCAAAATGTATAGATCCAATCCTGCGCACTCAATAACGAGGGTTAGTAGCACTGATTTGCAATGGAGGAAACCAATCAAAACTACTAAGAACAAATCTATGGACAATAAAATAAGAAGCAAGATAGAGGAAAACAAATGAATACAAACCACAATTCTTGAAGCTTCTATTTATTCTCTCTACTCCTTCTGAAATGTTAGATGAATGGTGCTCAATATTGGTATCGACAGCGTCAGGTTCACCAAAATGTATAGATCCAATCCTGAGCACTCAAATGAGGGTTAGTATCACCGATTTGCAATGGGGGAAAGTGATCAAAACTACTAAGAATGAATCTATGGATAGTAAAATAACAAGCAAGATAGAGGAAAACAAATGAATGCAAACCACAATGATTGAATTTTCTATTGCTTCTCTGTACTCCTTTTGAAACGATGTGTGAATGGTGCTCAGTATTGGTATCGACAGCGTTTGTGACTTGGGAGTATTGAGAAAATGAGATTAATATGATAATGATTTCACTCGATGCTTCGTACAAGAATCCTGCAAAGTAATTCTGCACAAAGCTTGAAATCCTAGATCCTTCAAATGCTTGAGAAGGGTTGATTATATAGAATATGGAAATGATTTAGACGAATGAGATCAATCCCATAAATTGGAGGATGAATGGTTGAGATCAAAAGGAACTAGAGAAGCACTCAGTGAACTCCACCTCTTTAATTGAAGAAAAGAGGGGATAGTTTAGTTAACTAAAAAGATGATTGTGAGTTACCTTTTAGAACTGAAGAGAAGGCTTGGAGTCACCTCTTGGAACTGGAGAGTTGAGTTGGAGTTACCTCTTGAAACTGCTGAGTTGATTTATTTGAGTATTTATTTGATTTTAGAAATCAAAATACTCAAACATGAGATAATCCAATTATATTTTGATTTAAAAATGAATATTTGAATGAAATTAAATTAATTTAATGAAATTAATTTAAATATTTGATTTTAAACTTTAGGAAATTGAATTTAATTAATTAATAAAGATTAATTAATTAAGGTTTATTAATTAAATAAAATTAATTATTTAATTAATTATGGGTAAGTGATTGAATGATTAAATGATTGGATTTAGATAAAATAAGATGATTAATTATAGATTAAAAAATTATTAATTAATAGAGGAAAATTAGTAATTAAATGCAAGGTCGCAAGTCAATCCATTTTAGGGTGTCTACACAAGGCCAAATCTCTCATAAAGAGAGCAGGTGCATGAAGATCTGGAGCTTTGATACCATATTGAAGTTGATGAAAACTCAACCCTACAGCTCCCAACAAGAATCACCTGCATGCAAACCTGTCACAGAAAGAGAGAAGAAAAAGCTATGGAGGCCAAAAATAACAGATTCATGAAAGAGGAAATATATTGTGCAAACAATGGAGAGAAAACCCTCAACACAATAGCATCCTCAGATAATTGATAATTACAAAGAGATCAAACCTTATAAAGGTGAGCAAAACCCTAAAAGGGAAAAATCTAGGTTGTATGATAATAATTAATAAAAGAATTAATTATTATATCTCTAAAGTTTAGCTTAAGTAAACTAGAGATAATCAGTGACTTAATAATTAAATCAAAATGATTTAATTAATAAGTGAAATAACTTATTACTCTAACAATTATAGCTCAACAAAATATACTCTGAGGGTGTCAGGAGAGGTTAAGAATGGTTCAATGGAGGTTCTTGTGAAGAATAAAGAAAGTGAGAATGAAGGAAATGATTTTGGACTTTTGCAACATCACCATAGAGAATTGGAGAGCATGAAGATCGACGATGGTCATTAAGGAAGTAGAGAGTCAGAGTCCAGAGACATCATGAAACTACACTTGGGATATTTGAAAATTACTCAAGAAAGTTACAAGTTTGATCGCTAAGAAGGATAAGATAGTGGTAGTTTACGCATTTATGATGAGAGGCATGAAAATTAAAGAGAAACAAGATGAGAAGGTAGAGTTAGAGGAGACAAATATGTAATAAAAGGGAAGAGACCAAGTTGATAAAGAAGAAGTTTGGATAAAGAAAAAGTATGAAATCAACATCACAAACAACTTCAATTGTTCATGAATTTTTAGCTCATGAAAATTTTCACTTACTCAATGTGTCTGATGTGAGAGCACCCAGGTCCACAAACAATCTTGAGATAATAAAAAAACATTTGCTAATTTAGCTATTGTTGTTTCCTTTATTTTTTCTTGCAAGGGTGAATTGTCAAGTTTTTAAAAAATTGTGATTGATTCATAGACAAGTGTTGACATCAACTTCTTAAGAAACCAAACAGGTACTCATGTTTCAAATTTGGTGAAGACCAAAGAAAATCAAAGTAATTTATGAAGTTGTAGAGATTTGGCTCTTCTTTGGACTTGTGAAACTTTTGAGAGATTCAGGATGCCTTTGAAACCCCAAAATTCCTTCTCATAAGTGACCAAGGCAAAATTTTCTAAGTGAATTAGGCATATCTCTTGATGTCCCTCAATTTTTCACAATTGTCCTTGTCATCCTTATTTCTCTATAATTCCTTGCAAACCCAAATTATCCACCAGTCACGCACTTTTAATATTTCCTACAAAACTTTCCTCTAACATCATCTACTATTCAACTACTCCTCAAATCTTTGAAATTTCCTTTTAGACCTTGATTCCTCATAGGATCAAATAAAGCACGACTTCCTACACTATGAAAATATCTAATAACCCCCTATAGTTTCTACAACCATCCTAAATAGAAAATAAAAACTTGATAGTTATAACCGATTGCATGCAGATATTAAGAACCAATGAATGTTTGACAAATTACTAAATTTAATAGAATGTGGGGTGGTTGCCTCTTCTCCATCTTTTAAGATACAAATTGAGATTTTTATCTCTTTTGGAGTAGTGTTGGATAGGATAATGTTTATGGATCAAAAAAGAATTCAACATAAATCTTGAGGAAGATGTTTGGTCGAGCACATCTATGATTATAAGGTTTGAACGTCAAGGCTTATGTGAAGGAATGTAAGAATTTCAGTTTGTAATGACATCATAACGATCTATACTCCTATTGTAATGAGTTTGTCATTAATTAATTAATAAAGAAAGACTTTTGAATTATTGTGGATGATTTCAAATGTTACTAGGTTTAGTAGTTTGTTGGAACTCCTAAACCTGGTATTTCATCACCATGAGTTTCAGAGAAACAAAGATTTGATTGTGAGTTGCTAGAGCCCTACTAGGAATGGTTTAATCACAAGTTCTTGGGAAATTCCATAGTTCACCATATTATGGAACTATACATTACTTTACAAATGTAGTTTGCAACACTTTAGAATCACATTTTTTCCATATTATACATTTAATCAAGTTGTGGCCCAGAAGAGAGAGGTTTGATTGTGAGTTGCTAGCAACATGCTAGGCATCGTCTAGCAATGATTTATTAATTAAGAACTTTTAATTTGAAACACTTTGTGCTCATAAGTTTCTTTGAAAGATCCTCTTAATTTATTGTACTTAATTTCACATTTTAAAAAGCATTTTTATATTTTTACATGTTGGAAAATGTTTTAAACTAAATTAAGTTTATTTATTTCTAGAAAAACCAACATTCTATAAGTCATACGAAGGCTAATGAATCTTCCAAACTTTTCATTTTAAAGAACACCATGTCTTTCTCCAATTTACAAGAACAAGATATCAAATCTCCCCTTAGATTGAAAATAATAAAATATATTACAAGATTTTTTTCTTTTACAAATTTCACATATATGTAAATGAGATAATAAAAGTATTCAAGGCCTTTAAAATAGGAATATTCTTCTCCAATCTAGACAATCAGCTCCTACCTCTACAAAACCATTGAAAACAAACTTAGGTGTCTAAACCTTTATCCTCTTTAAGATAACATATCCGTTTTGTAGGATCAATGTCATTCCAAATAAAATATAGCATATTATTTGTGATGAGGTGTCCAATGGGTCAAAAATGATGAGATGTGGTAGGTGGAAGATAGCCCCTCAATAGGTCAACGAGGAAAAAACTACGCGAGTGAGCTCTAGAAATAAGATACAAGGAGAAAAATTATCTTAATAAAGTGAAAACAAGGAGTAACGAAAGAAAAATGGAGGAAAACAAACAAAAATCAAAGAAAAATGATGAAGGAAAGGAAGAGGAAATTTTTTAATTTGGGGGAGATTTTGGGGTTTAGAAAAAACTGAGTGAGCATTAGAAAATTATGTGAGCGAGTTTTGGAAAAAACTATATGAGCAAGCTCTCAAAAAAAATATATGAATAAGTTCTAGAAATAAGATACAAGGAGAAAAGTTATCTTAATAGAGTGAAAACAAGGAGAAATGGAGGAAAACAAAAAAAAATAAAAGAAAAATGGAGGAAAACAAATAAAAATAAAAGAAAAATGGTGAAAAAAATGAAGAGGAAAAATTTTAATTTGGGGAAAACTTTGGGGTTTGGGGGCTTGTAAGTTGAGGTTAGGGAAGACAAATAATTTTGTTTAGTACTCTTAATTCTTGAAGGAGCATAAAGAATACATATCATTATATCATCATTGAGTGGATCAATTTTGATGGCATAATTGACTAGACCTAAGGTAGGTGAATTGATATGCATAAAAGAATATCCTTAGTGCGGGCTAGGTGTAATTAATATGGTATCAAGTTTGGGAAAGTGAAGGCATTTAATTAAAGAAAATGTCAAAATTCAATACATGCCTAGAGGCATACATCTTGCTTGTGGGTAGTTTCTTGTGAAAAAATAATTTTGATGCCTCCAAAGAGGTGATGAAAGATGTCATGACTATCATATGTGTTGTTATAGTCATATGCACTGAGGTGCATACATTTTTGCAATTCATTTTTTTTTATGATGAACACACACAAATAATATGTAAGATTGGACTTTAAAAACATGATTAATTGTTAACATGATGTTATATTTTTCTAATTAATTGTAACATATAAAATAGAGGTCACCAAAATGTAAGATACGAAATAGAGATGATGACCTAATGTAAGATAAGATGGATGTTGTTACATTTAAAATTAGAATGTTTATTGAAATGTGAGGGATAAATAAGATGTTCCTTTTATCCTTAAATACACAAAGGAAGGATCCAAGTTGATTAACCCCAAAGGAAGGATCAATGCATAAATGAATCAATCGATTGGAAATAAGAATGAAAAAGAAGATCTTAAATTCCATTTTATAGGAAAGAATGTGTGATAGATTTAGAAAGATTAAGAACTTTAATTGAAATGAATAGGAGAAAAATACTAACCTTGAAATGTTGCATATCTGAAGAATGCTATTTTTGGGGGTCTGCACTCAGTTCTAGAAAATATGAGACCGGATATGGAATAGAAACGCAGAAGCGAAGAAAACCTAGAAATCTTTTTCTGTTCTGACATAGTTCTGATTTTGACCCACAAGTCAATGTCACCATTGACCTAGAATTTCTAATTCTGACCTAGGGAAGAATCAACCTAAAAAGTCTCCGACAGGAAATCTATTTCTGGATCCCAAAATTTTTCCGAAAAGGGTATCTGAATCTGCACTCTGATCTGCTATTCCAAACCTGTACCTGCAAGAAAAATAGATTTGTTTTTTGGGGGGAGGGGTTTTCCTTGGTCAAACCCCAGTTTTGGAATTAACCTCAAAGTATAATTGAAATTGCATAAGTAAAACAAAGTAAATGAACAAATTCACCTTGTTTGTAGAAGCCCTTGTGGCAGATTCGAATCCGTGGATCCACAAGTATGCATGCACCAAATAGATGTAGAATATAGAAAGTATGATGTAGGATGTCTCAAATCAATTGCTTGTAGATCTTCAACACCAATCTTGAATGGATCTTGGAATAGGAAGAGGCTTGGAGGAATGTGGATGGAGAAATCTTCAACAAGAGGGCTCCATGGAGCTTGAATCCTTCAATTGCCACCAATGTATCGTCTTGATGAATTGAGTGCTTGAGAAGTGCTTGAATGCTTGAGAATGGATGAATGCTTCAATGGCTACTTGGCTTGCTTCAACTATTGCTTCTTCACCTTTGTATTTCACTCTTCAAGTCTTCAAGTCATTTTCTTAGATCACTCTTGCTTATGGTTATCAAGTCTTAGATTGTTAGAGAAAATGAGAGAAGAAAGCTTCCTTATATATGAATTTAGGGCACAATCTTTTAGAGAGGCCTACATAGGAGAATTAAATTACAATTAGACCTATACCCCTAGAAGATGACCTATATTAAATATAATTTAAGATTTGTTGCTCTGAAGACCGAAAAAGCCAACCCGGAAGCGGGAATTAACTCTTTCCAAAGCCTGACATCCAGAAACCCTGGAAATCTGAAATTTGGACCTTAGGTTAGAAAAAGGTTGATTCTGACCTAGGTTAAGGTTGAGGTCGACCTTGACCCAGAAAGGTCGACTTTGACCCTGAGGTCAAAAATCCAGTTTGCATTTTGGAGTGTCAGAAAAAGGCTGGAAAAGTGGAAAATGGGGCAGAACCGGGGGGAAAAGCCAGATCCAAGTTAGAGACCCATTCAAGGCGCTTGACATGACTCCAAACCACTTACTTGGAAGGCTAAACCAGTCTACAATGGAAGTGCTTCCATTTTCCAACTATACATTAATATTAGAAGAAAATTTAGATGAATTAACTAAATAATTTAATTTTTTAATTTAAGGCAAGGGTTCCATGATTATTTTTTGGAAGATGGTGGTCTCATGAAAAAAATCTGTTTGGCTAAAGGATTATTTGGAATCTTTCCTTCAAAATAGGAGCTCCTACTTTTCCAAATTTTCTTTAAAAATGATTTTGGTGGGAAAATAGTTTTTTTTACTTAATTTTCTTATGCACAACCACCAACTTCCTAAAATATTCCTAAAAAGATAACAAGAATTGAGTTAATGATAAGAGAATTGTTGAGAGACTATTTTAGGTTTCTACAAATAGATTCAACTCATTTCTTGTTTAGTTATTTATACATATCAAAATGTAACTCCATAGTTAACTTCTCTCTAAAAGAAAATAATGGGTTTAAATAAAAAGTCAATTTCTACATATTTGATATCTAACCCTCAAAAACTAAAGTTTTAGGTCTTCTTAAAAATTAGATCTCAAATTCCAAAAATTTTGCTTGATGACGAGCCTAATAGAAAACCACCTATTTGAGAACATCTACAAACTTGCTAGCATAAATTTTCATTAATGCATTAGTGCTTCTTCAATTCACTTTAATTCACTTATGATTATTGTGTGTATCTCCTAGGGGAGAGGGACCCCTAGTCGTGCCCTCGTCAACATGTAGTCATTGCATGAAATATCGTAATAATTAAATCTTCAACTATCAATTGTTTAAATACCATTTCTTATAAAAATATTTTCGTATTCATCTTCTAAATGTAACTTATTAAATACTTAAAAGATCCTAATATTTTTTAATAACACTTATTTTAGTTATATTTTATTCTTATATTAAATAAAAATGAACCAATAGATGATCACATTTAATACAATTTATGTTAAAATAATAACATATTATAATTTAAAAATGACTTCAACAATACAATATTCTATATAAACCCATTTCACTTCCTTTTTTCAATTTATTAGCTCTGTCTCCTAAAATATTAACACATTATCTAATTTATTAAATCCTAGAATCTAAAATTTACACAACAGACCCTAAATCTGTGCACCATAAACCCCAAAGAATAATACATTACCCTATAATTTGACACAACTATCACCTAAAATAAAACAACATATTATCTATGATGATAAACTTTTGCCCTAATATTTACACTCATTAATCAAACATACTCCTATGATGATAAGCTTTTGCCTTAATATTTACACTCATTAATCAAACATACTCTACGCTTTCTCCATAATCTAATCAAACATACGGTATTTGTTAAGTGATGATCTCTAAAGAGGCTTTCTCCATTTACACTAGTCTTTGTGCTTGTGTAGTGAAATGGTTGAGAGAGTCGTGTAGGGTAGACACATTATACAATATAGAAATAAAGATATATAGAATTGAAATAATGAATGCATTTAGTTATTCATTACATGAATTTGAGCAAGTTTGATGGTTTTTAAAATATTTTATCTCTTATTTACTTATTAAATGAATTTATTTCTATACTTTGTTACATATATTTGTATTTATATTTATATATTACAAAGATTCATACCATGAAAACAAAGTTTGTAGGAAGTTTAATCATCCCCTTCAAAAGTGGAACTATCTCCTTCGTTTAACTTCTTAATTTCTAGTAATTGTGAAATTAAAATTTATTATTAATATGTCAATCATAATCTACTAATATATAGTACTAATATTGCATGCAATGAAGATCATATGTGTTTCCTTCTTTATTTCATGAATTATATTATCTAAAGACTAGAAATTGATGCTCAATATTATGTCATAAGAAGCTTTATAATCTAGACTTCAAAATTTGAGGACTAGAATCTACTAAATCCATAGTGGAAAGAACAATGTTTAAATGAAGTGGGGTTAACATAAAAGTGTTTCCTTCTCTGAAAAGTGTTATATTGCACTTTTAGAACATGTGTAACACTTATTTGAAATTTGTGGAATGTCCTTATGGTCTTGCAAACATTCATGTATGTATTGGAAATTTGTGGAATGTCCTTATGGTCTTGCAAACATTCATGTATGCATTTTTCATTTAAAAAATAAGCAAAATTAGCCTATAAGTTTCTCCTATAATAAGCTCACATTGAAAACTTCTTCATAACCACAAAACAAACATTTAGGGCCCGTTTGGTTGGGGAATTGGAAAATGAAACAAATCATGGTTATCCATAGCCTGGTTATGCAAACCCTGGTTTTCATTTATTGGGACTGTTTGGTTGCCCTGGAATATGGATTTGTAAATCCACATTCTCTGTTTGGTTGTCAAACTGAAAATAGGAATTGGAATTTGTGAAATTCTCATTCTCTGTTTGGTTGGACATTTTCGAAT
>MU224320.1:173997-189024 GCA_018584345.1 Thuja plicata | reverse complement strand
AACTAGGGTCAAAACTAACTACCCCACTTGGTACCTTAGGGGTTAGGGGTCATTTTCAGCCCATTAAGAGTCTTGAAACTCATTTATGACTCCCCTAAAGTCACCATTTTGGGAAGTGGCGAAATTGAAGAGTTGTAAGACTTTGGTTAAGCCATCCATTCTTTCCTTGCAAGCATTTAACTCCATTTATGGAGAAGGTAAGTGGGGAGAGTAGATGGATTAGGATCTCCCCTCCATTTATGACTCCTGATATTTTAGGAAGAAGGCCTGTATAAGGAAGGGTTTAGAGGGAGTTTGGTACACACCCACTCTCTACTTTTAGAGATAGATTCATTTATAGGAGTAAGACTTGAGAGGAGGAAGGATGAGAAAGAGAAGCTCTTCACAAACCATCTTGCATTTACCATAGCTTGGATTTGAGGTGAGTTTCCTAGTTAGCATAGTTTAGAGTAGTTCTTTCATGCATTTGTACATAGCTTGAGAAATCCATGAATGATGTTTATGTTACTGTTTTCAACTTCATGGGTTTTCATGGAGTTTATGTGTTGAGTCTTGTATTTTACTTTGTAATTGTCTTTATATGGGGTTCTTCAAGGCATATTCACCCTTGGGAGGGTTGGGTAACCTTGATGGGGTGAAAGTTAGTGATCTACCCAAGTAGTGCAAAGTCTCCCATGTGTGGAGGGATGTACATGGGTATATGGGTGCCCATGATGCCAAGAATCCCCAATGGAATGTTGGGTTCATAAGAAAATTTGGAAGGCTTGAAGCCATGACTTGTTTTGCGAAAGAAAGGTAAATTTACTCCAATTGCCGCCGTAGGGAATGGAGGTGAAGGGTAGAAATTTGCTCATGAGTCCATGTGTGGCCATGGAACAAGATTATATATGTGGTACTTAGGAATGTTGAGCCCATGTGTGGCCTATTCCTAGTGTATGTATTTTTGTATTATTGGCTTTCTCCTCTCGTGGTAGTCCTCTTTCACCCCTTTGTTTCAGGTCTTTTGGAAGACCTACGTATATCCTTGGGTATTGGGTATTTTCTTGTGTTCCTATTTTCATAATTATGAATGTTATGTATGTATGTATCCTGGTTCAGTTCTGGATCCCCTAGCTCGGGGGTGGCCTTACAAAGGCCTAGGTTGGGAGGTGAGCCTCCATGGTCAACCTTGGTATTTTTGCAGGTTCTGAGAAATCTCCTGGAAGTGTAGTTGTAATTGTTGACTTCTTAATTAGAAGTTTTTAGTCTTCAAATAAGATTTGATCCACTTAAATATTATAGTAAGTTAATTTGAATTGTTTATCAATATAGTAGATTTTTATATTTGACTTATTGACTTTAGGTTTTGGAAATTGTAACCTTCTTGTTTGAAGACACTTATACAATCGGTGTATTTCATTCCTATTAATAAAATTAGTTTTTGGACCCTTATTTAAAATGATGGTTATTCCAAAATGAAATTTATGGTTGTTTTACTAAATATAGAATAAACTTTCAATTCATTTAATTCTGTGAGATTTGAAAAGGTGTAGAAAGAATTTATCTCCTATTGTAAAATAACATGTTTAAAGGAAACATAAACTCGATAGATTAAGGTTTAAATGCCCAGATTTTGGGGCATGCCATATAATTAAAAATAATAAAATTCATATTGAATAATTACTTAGTTTGTATTGCATATATTTATTTATATGTGAGTTACAATTCTAAGATATATTGGAGCCATCTTAAGATACCAAGAGATGTACTCTCCCTATAGAGGTATAAGACGCTTGTGTAGGAGTTGCTTATTATAGCCTTGAGATGCCTCTAGGCTTCAATGGAGATAATTAAAAAATATGACAAAACATTCAAAGGATGATGATAAAAGTAGAACCCATTAATACAAAAATAACCAAAATAGGGGAATGACGATATATTTTACATTATTCTTTTCCAATATTCATGGAGATTTATACTAGCCTTTTACCCTTGATTTTTGCTTGTTATTCATTGACTCATTCCTTTCAAAAATCCCCCTATAATCTTTTTTTGAACTATATCGTCACCATGGTTAATTCTCGTCCTTTGTATATTCCTCTTGTCGGTTGAACTTGAATCTTGAACTAGCTTAGTTCAAGATTCAAGGTTCAATAACACTTCGCGGTATGTTTTTCCTTTTTGTTGTTTTCATGTAAACTAAGCGGCATGTTTTGAAAAACTTGTCTTTCCATTGAACTTCAAATCTTGAACTAGCCTAGTTCAAGGTTCAAGGTTCAAATGTGCTCTTCAGCTTGCATTATGTTTTTGACGATTGTTAATTTTTATTGTCTTTCCGCTCGTATTATCTTTTTAAACATGCCAAGGGGTAGTCGTGTCTTGTCTCAAATTGAACTCAACTTTTAAACTTGCTTAGTTCAGAGCTCAAAGTTTAGTGGATGCTCTCAAGCCAAGAGGAGGAAAGGGCGGCGGTGATGTGGCAATGATTTGACAGAAATGACAACTGGCAAAGAATGTGGCATACGTGCATGATGCAGATATAATTATCATGAGAAGTGATATTTAAGTGTCATTTAACTCATGAGAAAGTACAACAATTAATGCAGCAATCAAGCAAACCTCTTGTCATCATTAATTAAAAATCTTTTGCTGACATTTCATCATTAATTGCAAATCCCCCACGATCTCGCGAAGAGCTTGTAAATAAATGGGTGACACTTAGTCTTGTTTTCTATCATGGTTAAAACTCTTCCAACGGAGGCAGAAGTGATAGAGCAGCTGAGGTATCATCTTCTCTCTCAAGGCTTAGGGAAATTGCGTGAATTAATAGGCTAGTTGTCTTTTCCTGGAGCTTTTGATTCAAATTGAATTTTTTTGTGATTTTGAAGTAAAAAAAGACCCTGTAGAACTTCTACATTCTCTCTTCTTCTTTCTTTATATCATTGTCTTGATAAACCATGAAACTTCCACTCCCAAATTTTGGGCATACTTCTTTCCTAATTAGTTCTTTGTTAGAGTGTGACGACACATCAATACAGTCAGGGGCATTCGAAGAAATTAGAAACAAAATTAAAAATCCAGTCCGAGGTTCCATGATAGAAAAAGTAGTCTGAAGTGGGTTGGCAGAAGTTGCTGCATTTCCAATAGTGACTCTGTGCCCTGAGTTGGTATTAGAATGTGCCAAGCGTTATAGTAGGGAGGAGAAGTGTATCAAAATATAGATGGGCGCCCATTAGTATTCATAAATAGGGATGTTGTTTTAAGGACAATGGGTATTCCTGAGAAAGATCCCTATGAGGGATGGACTACTTCCTCTTCTCAGTCTGTTTTCTCAACCAAGCAACAAGTTTATAGGAATGAAATTGCACAACATTGGTTGCTAAAACCACAAAGAGGAGGGTCTAGACTGCCTAAGCCTCTTAATATAGATTAATTTAAGCCAAAGGTTGGGGAATTAGTCATAATACTCAACAGGGTCAAGGGGAACCAAAATGCATATTTTTGGCAAGACCGGATGTATTTTTACATTCAAATAACCCTAGGTGGACAAAAATTCACTGACTGGGCAGACAATATTACATATAAACTGCACCATAAGTTGGAAATCTTCTCAAGAAGGAATGGTTTTCACGTGACCTCATACTTATTCTATGTACTAGCATGCACCAGGGAATGGAAATGCCTCTTTCACGAATTGCATGTCCCAAATATGGAAGTATATGACTATTACCCTCATCTGCAAAGATAATTTTATGTAGATAATTTCATGAGAGTAAATGATATTTTTTCTAGAAAGTTAGTCTATGAGATGCAAGGGAACATTGAACAGAGGATGTTAGAAGAAGCTAAGAACTTTATCAACACTTATGGGAGTTTCTTTACCTAGTTCAGGAGATTTACTTACATAAGGGTCGGTGGGTTTTAAGGTCATCCATTCAGACTCCCAAGGTATGTCCTAGATAGCCACATCATAATTGAAGTAGGTGGCCAATTGGCTCATGTGCATAAGAGCGTGAAGGATAGGAAAGGCCAAGAAAAATCAAGCTTTCCCATTGAGATGGGGTTCTACACATGTAAAACGTCCTCAGATGCCCTTAATCTACAGATATAATGAAACAAGTTGAACCTAAAAACCTTTGAGGCGAGGAAAGATTTTGACATAAGAGGTTATGCAACCCAACACTTTAATTTTCCCATTGAATTTCAACATCTTCCCCAAATGGAAGATTACTGGGAAAATTGCACAGATGTTTTTGAGGTAAGAAGAAGGTCGTGGTTGAGATTCACCCTCAGCCAAATTGTTACCCTAAGGATAGACCTTGATATCATAGGGATATAGGAAGAGGAAGGTGAATATGTGATTGATGATTAGTTTGAAGCAAGAGTCAGAGGATTACCCCTGCCCGAAATAGACTGGAGTATTGATGAAAGGGACAAAATACATATCAAAACTCTCAGTGTGATCAAAAGAAATAAAAAGTGGATTAATGAAAAAATGCCTCCTTTGCAAAAGAGGCATAACACATGGAGATCTGCACTTGCCACCCCTATTAAAAATCCTATTTCTCCATCTAATGTTGATGTTTCTATTGCAGGTTCCCCCAAGATTAAAAATAAAAGAACTCTCGAGCCCAAGTCTGGAAAATAGAGTATCTCATGTATCACCCCATCTGTATGAGTTACAAGGACCATATCCAAAAAAGAGGACATTGTGGCGGCTAGGGAAGATGAAGTGATCAATCTAGATGAAATAGATAGTCCTATGTCAGAAAAGAACACTCGGATTACTCCTTCTAAAGAGGTTGAAATATTAAAAGTCAGCTAGTCTGATACAGGGTATTCCACAACTCTTATAATGAATATTCTTTTGCAGACACCACCCCTCACACTCAAATGGCTGGAAACATCAATTAGAAATAAAATGAATGTGCTACCCATCACTCTACATGTGGAGGACATGGTTAGAAAATGCTTGGGGACTAAATTTAAGACAAAAAGGATCAGGATTGAATCTATGATTGACATAGATGAGAAAATAGGACACTGGGTTGCTGAGTGAGTTGTCCCTAAGGAAGATAAGGATATCAAAGAAGCCACTGCTGATGACTTTATAATCGAAAAGATAGATCTTGGAGTTGCAACCAGGGCAGCAAATACAAATCATCTAGAAAAATCTACCAAGAAGATGTTGTACATGACTTTCAAATATGAGAAAGATAAGCATGAACTGAAGGCCACAATCAAAAAGTTGGCAGAATTCATACAAGATGTTTGACATCCCAGTTCTCTACCATTAGCTCAAGTATCTCAATCCTTTGACCCTCATTCTCCCGAAGTCAAAAAGAATCTGGATCAAATTCAGAGGAACAAACTCATTGTTGACGTGTTCGGTAACTGGATACAGGGCATGATCCAGTGTGGAGGTGACTATATCACCCATTTGATTTAAACACATGGAACCGTTGTAGCATCAATCTCAGAAACACTAACAGAGTTGGCTGAGTGGGAAAATGAAAAGAGAAAGTGGGCTAATGTGATGAATTAGATGAATGAGATTGAGAAATATGGGGTAACAAAGTTTCTTGCTAAAAAACTATTCCGAGGCCTAGAAAAAGATGTTGTTTATGTATCCATTAAGAGTATTGAATGGAAAAATTCAATCATCAAAGAAGGACATAAGGGAGCTACCTGTTTGATGAACGAGTTAAAGGGATTAATAGACATAATGTAGAAGGACTTGAAATGTCTAAACATTACTCTAATGAGTGAGGATGGTCAGAACATCAAAGATGCGGGGGAGATGACCCAAAAGGTCAAAAGAGGGATTTTAGCTATAAGGGATAATAAAGACATAACAATAGGAGATTTAACATTGATGGCTAATCTTGAAGCCATGTTGGTAGTTTGTGTTGATCATCTGGAGTCACACAAACAAAAAATCATCCAAGCATTAATACATTTGATAGCTATTTTCTACCTTTAATTCGACCAAGGCCTTTTTTTGGCTTGTTAGATTTGTTTTTTATGAGCCTGATTTGGTTGAAATTTAGACGAACCCGAGTTTGTCAAAAGTTAGACCAATGCGGGCTATAAATAAGTAAAAAAGGTGAAAAGTGAAACTCATTTTTCAGTTCACTCACGGGTGGGAGGAGGGATTGAGCATAGTGCATGCGAATTTTTTGCTGGTTAGGGCAAAGTAATACATTGTTGTTTTCTGCAGATTAGTTGTTTTAGTGATTGTTTTAGTTGTTTTAGTGATTGTATTAGTTGTTTTAGTTGTTTTCTGCAGATTAGTTGTTGTATTAGTGATTGTTTTCAATAGTTTCCATAGTGTAAGTGCAAGTAAAGATACCAAATTTTTATGCTTAACCTTTCCAATAGTTTCCATCTTTGCAAGAAATAATCAATTACCCTAGTTGTTCGAGCCCATGGTTTAGCTTTTCAATAGCTTGGATATATAGTGTGGAGTTTCTTCTTCTATAAAGAGTATAGAGAAATGTTACATTGCCTATAAGCGTTTATCCTACTACTGCATACATCAGACGTTACAACATCTTGGCCCAAAAACATCTAGTGTTCTGTGAAATCTATCTTCTACATTGTCTTATTGTCATTATTATATGTGTGGATCTTACCAAGTGTTATCATAGCTATGATTTGGCTAATGAAACCCCCATTTTGTAATATCCATCTATATCTTCCAAATAGCTCAATTATTTTCTAAAGCTCGATAATTGTATCACAAAGCTAAAATGCATAATCAGAGTTTTATCATCGATATTGAATAAATTATTGAAATTTTAGGACATCTAGTCATAAATCATCAATAAATGACAATTTATATAACACTTATTTTCCTAAGAGTTCTGTAATGACTTCTCATCCACCAAGGATCAGAACATACCACATCCATCTTGCTTTAATAATCTGATCCTTTACAATTGAATCCATATTCTCCTTCTTTTGTCATTTTGGTGCAGATGAACCCTAATCAACTTTAACACAAGCCTGCCGGCATGGTAATAAAGTCTGTCAGAAACACCATTCTTTTATGCCTCTTCATTACAGACAAATTTTAAAATGAGCTCCAATGAATCCTTTCACTGCTCAAATCTGACTCCAAAGAAATTAGAAGTTGTAACTTTTTAAAGGAAATCCAAATGTTAAAGCTACACAAATGGAAAGAATTAATGATAATGCTACATTGTCTAGAAAGTTATGTACTTAATTGTTAAATGCATTCGTGTATTTTGAATTTCTTAGAAATGCATATTTTCTATACAGGATCAGTCATACTATGTTTTGAATATGGATACTTGCATGCAAGTAACAAATCACGTAAATTTTTAGATGTACTGCCAACCTTTCTAAGATCAAAACATGTAAACAACAACATAAGTTAGATGCTTTAGACATAATACAACCTCGCACAAGACTGTGGCTGTGATCTTTTAGTAGTTCCAAGCTTTTCATCTGTTGCTCCATCATAATTCTGTTGCATGTCCACTTTTTAGCTTTTTAAATATTTTCACAATGTTTGATAAGGACAATTATAATATAAGCAGACACTATGTGTCAAAACTACTGTATTGTGTTTGTTATAATCCAAAATGTTGTGTAAGAAGGCATTTTCTCTACTGTTATCCTACCTACCATCACATTTTTGATCCATTTGGACATGCACATGAAATAGATACAGTCATACAAGTTGGATTGGTAACATGCTCGTACTTGCCTGATGGTCACTCTCTGGGACCCAGGTTGTATACTCTTGCTTTCACAAGGATTAATTGTCTTGTTTTAACTACTTAGTTGTCGTCGTCTAAATATTGGATGTAATATGGTATGCATTTTTTAAACAAACAAATTATAGCTCATGGATTCATCTCAATTCTTGCACTCCAAAAGATTCTACAAAAGTGTCTGAACTATAATGGAAGATGCAAAAGTGAAAAGGCTAAAGGGTAGAGGAATTCAACCAGAAGATGGAAAAAGAAGGTATGATGCGATAGTATTAAGTAGAATGTAATCATGAACTAATTAGTGATCTTTGTAAATATATAGTCTAACATGTTTCAAACTTTTCATAGACTGCAAGACACATCAAAAGCTACAGAAGCGAGATTAAAAAAGGTTGGCCAACACAAACTTGGCTCTGGTGGCTATATGAAACTTCACTCTCAACTTGTAAGTAGTAGCATTGGAATTTCATATCAAATTTATATATATAAGGTTGCAAACAATTTTGTTTAATAAAATCATACATGCAAAAATGACGATATTAAACAAAAAATATAGGGCACAAAATTCAATGTAGAGCCCATGTATGAAGACAAAAGAATAGCCTTGAAGGAAGGCTATAAAGTCGTGGTTGCACGCCTATGCCAAGAATCTGAAAGCCATAATGAAGAATCTGCTACACCAGATGAGACATAGGTAAATCGGTCAAATGAAAAGTAAATCAATTTGAATAGTTAATTTCAAACATAAATTGACTATTTCATGATAACAATGTGCATGGCATTTCACTGCAGCCTCAAATCCTATCACAAAACCTAGGCATGACAAAGAAACTGATGTGCATCATAGTGGTGGAGGTATTAATTTGCTATTGGAAATAAATTACGTAATTATTAATAGAATTTAACATCTTTAATTGCAAATGGCCGTGTAACCTTTTTTTGAATATTTTAGAGCATGTTGAGGTGACGACAGATCAAAATGTTATTGTACATGATGTGGCATTGTTATGTAAAGAAAAATGCATGTTATGTTCTACTGGTTATTGATATACATGTAACAATAAAAAAAAGTATGCGAATTTAACCCATTTACTTGTTATTGCAGCAGATTCCCCTTTAGTGCAGTAGCCTTGTGCTCCTCAAAACATGAGGAAGCACCATAATTTGAGATCACAGCCACAAGAGGAGGAAGATATTGATGCTCCTGGAAGGATTTTCCGGGTTAAGAAATCTACGAAAAACTCAAAAAAGAAATGATTTCTTAAAAATGCTCTTTGATATCTTGTTTGATTAACTTTGTTGGATAATGAAAGAACATTGTTTTAAGTAATTAACTATAAATGTTGCATATTAATATTGAATTTTATGTCATGTTAATGAATATTTTTATGTGTTAATGAATTCTTGATTATTGTTGCGTATTAATGAATGTTATATCTTATTAATGAATGTTATGTGATTGTATTGATTGAATGTTATAGTTTATAAATGGATGAATCAAGTGTGTAATTATATGTTAATGGGGAATTTAGATTGATGTTAGGGGGAGGGGGGTGAGGCCAGATGAGCTTCCACCTTCACGTGGTTGGCCTTGTTAAGTAGATAATATTAAAGTATTATCCAAACCAAGTGAAGCTCAAACTGACATACCTTCATTATTTAATCAATTTCATTCATTCTAGGTCTTTTCTCACAAGTGCATTTTGAATGTGTCATTGTCAGGAAACTATCAAATAACAAACTGGAAGGGCCAATAGTCAACTTGTCTGGCATGATTCGGCTTCATTTTGTGTAAGTATTCTCTTCTTGAAGTGTTAAATCAGTTCCTTTGGACTCCCATTTCCTCACATTAAATACATTTGTCTAAGACTAAAATATATTTATATAAATATTGAATTATTAAGTAGCTTGGAGAGCTTGAGTCAAAATCAGGTCACGAGTTTAATTTGGCACAAGAGTGTGCCACTTGTTGATGCATAGTTGTATTCCACATTCTGGCATAATAGTAGAGTTGGTATGACAGGTATGATATGACAGAGAAACTAAAGAGGATTCTACAAGCAACTTGGAATCCACTCAAGGAGTTATCCTCACTCAAGGGTCAAGTAGAGTACCCTAACTTTTTAAATCACTCCCACAACCATGCTCATGAGTTCACTATCACTTTTCCTTGTTCCAATCTCTCCAAGCACCAATACCATCCTAGGCCACCTAGTGCACCTAGTGCCTCCACCATGCCAAATCTCCAACTAGACCTCTCACCTTGTTCCCAACACCATATATCATCTCATCATGGTCTATTCAACATGTTTCAACACCCCACTCACTCTGGTCTATTCAAGTCCCACCATTGATCTCCTATAGCCCTTCTACTTTTCAACTTTGTTTGGTCTTACTCACACATCCACACTCCTATTTGATAAACCCTCACCTTTTGGGTTAATAACCTAGGGCTTTGTATAAAATACCCTTACATGCAACTCACAACCTCAATACTGGTTCTAACACCTTCCCCTACATCCATATAGACATATTTAACCATCACATACCCCTCTCTTCATTGGGTATCTTCCAACCACCATTGGTGCTTAACAAGTGCACCCTTTCATTGGGTCTTCACCAGGCTTGCCACTACTCCCTCATCATCTGGCTCCCTTCCCTACATCCAAAACCATATATAATACAAGGAATACACTAAGGCATCTCCCACCAAACTACAGTGGTCACAAGGGTGGGAGTTCCCTTACATGATAGAGGGTTACAACCCTTAATCCGCTGACTGTACCCTCAAACAAAAACCAGTCTCAGTCACACGAGTCAGTTATCCTCTCTTGATACCAAACCAAAGTTAAAGTGAATACACAAACATGAAAAAGAGATGCAGAGGAATGTCTTAATGTTATTAACCAAGTTCTATTCACATTTTACTAACCATTAAAACCATGGGTACGCTGACTGTTCCTTCAGGACAGTGGGATACAAAATGCAGATAAATTAATCTTTTACTGATTACATGTTTAAAACCATTCCTACTACAACAAGAAAACTAAAATACTCAAATTGACAACGAGAGTAGATCAGTTTTACTATGCTCCTGCAAAATAACTTTATAGTGTAAAATTTACAATGAGGTTATAATATGCAGACAAATGCAAAAATAGAGTTTACTTTCATTAAAACTAAATATATTTACCTACCAGATAGTGCCAAAAATTACAAATATAGAAAGGTTACAGAACTTAAACAATTTAAACTATCTACCAGAGCCTAAAGGAAATGACAATCAATTAGATATCATGTGTCAGTATTGAAATTTACATCACACTGAGAACTATACCTATCATCTCTTGAGGTTTAATAGTTGCTAGTACTATTAGTATAGTGTTATATATGTACATAGTAAATGTTGTTTTTATTTGCATAGAAAATTACTATTTTTTTTGGATCATATGGCCTCTTGCTACTATAAAAGCCCAAACTAAATGGATATAAAAGGACAGACCCAGACAGACTCTAACAACAAGTTTATTTTTTATTTTTTATTATCTTTATGCAAAAACATACATTTCAATGGAGATCAAATTGTCTAATAAAACTCAGTGGACACGCCCAGCATACAGATCTGGATTTATCGAATACATTCTGCAGTATGCATATTGATCACCTTGATGAACCTAGAACCCGCACATGATCATGTAGTTACTCTACACCACTACTACTTCCTGAGGCTTTTCATACCCAAGAAATCATGTTGTCATAAAAATAAGTTATTTTCATCCCCAAAAAATCAAGTTGTCATACCTGATAGTTTTCATCCCCAAGTGCTAAAACTGCTTGGGGAGGATCACTTAGGAAAGAAATTGAGTTTTTATGTTGTTAATTTTTTTATAGTGTTCTAGATGTTTCTTGGAGGTATCCATAAGGAGGTTCATTGGTTTGTAATGAAGCATGATTTTGTGGATTTGATATGACGAAATCGAGTGATGATTATGAGAAGTTAGTACAGAAATCTTCAGCAAATCATGAAAACCTAACTCTACTATGGGTAGATCCACAACATAGTTCACAACTGGACCAAATTTCTGAAGTCTTCCTTCGAAGAAAAATTTGCAATAATAAAGAAAATTGTTAGGTTTAGAGAAATAATAAAGAAAAACTAAGGTTTAAAGTTTTTTTTCAAAATAAGATATTAGTATATGTCTCTTATTTGGAGAAATAAAGTTTTCTATTGTTATTGCATCTACTTTAGATTGGTGTAACATTTTGAGGCAGGGTCCTTTTATTTTATACTGGTATGATACATGTTTGCCACCTAAGGTCCTTTAATAGAAAATGTTAATGCCACCGAGATTGTTATTGAAAATATTTCAATTCTGACATTTGATGTGAACCCTTAGTATTGACCACTACGTCCAAATATTGGAAACTAACATAATTCATCGGCAAATGTATATTTGAAGGCAACTTTGATAATTGTATGAAGCTAGATATTATTTCTTTTTGGCGGATCAATATTTCATTTGAAGAACATTAAAGAAGATTTTCATGGACTCTCTATTAAGTCTTCTGATATTGAGCATGGATTTCTCCTGTAGCTATTACTTCTAGAATGACATAGAATTATTTTGGAAATAGAGTCTATATTGCCGCTGGTGTGAGCTAACTGTAAGTTTATACATTGTTGGTGCAGTTGTAATACCCTTTTTCCTAGATGGTTATCTCCATATTTAGCAGGAGTTGTATTTGCATTCATGGGATCTTTCTATTGACTAGCGATTTCTTTGGCCGAGACATGGTCCTTGATTCTAACCGAAACTCTTCCAGGATTGGTATTGGAGAAATTTATGAGTTGATGAGTTTATTATTGGAGTTGATGAAGATTATAGAGCTTTTTGGAGTACTGAAGTAAAGATGAATGCTTAGTGCAATTCCAAACACAAGCATTCATATCTTGTATCGCTCCTAATCTGGCACTAGATTGATTGTAAGGTCACAGGTCTTAATATCATTGTGACAATAATTGTTCAGAATATTTAGTCCATGTTATTTTTTGTCAAATTATAGATCTACACTAAGTTTATTGTCAAACATGTGAAATAAACCTAAACATGTCCATCTGAAAGTAACAATTAGCACTAGTAAGTGTTTTTTTTATAGAAACAATAGTGGTAGAAAAGCGTATTAGGTACAAAAACAAGAATGTTTTGCTAAGGAAAGTGGTAGTACTAGATTGAGGATATTACATAGTCACACCTTAATTGTGGGAGCTTCCTAGATTGTTCATGCCTTAATTTCAATGGTGCCAACTGAAAGCATCTGAAATAACTAATGGATACTAAAAAACTCAACTGCAGCCTTACTGAAGAACACAAGAATTGCCACTTTATTTGAAAAAGAAACATCAAATGGAAGGAACTATAGTATTACCCATCTAACTGCTACTCCTACACTATGATTAACATCACTGAAATGGCTACCTTATTCCATTATTCCACTATTCTAACTGAAAGTACTTACAGTCCTATCTGACTGGTAAAAATAACTACACTGGAAGTAAATCAATCCTACAGATTAGAAAGGATACATAAAAAATCTGAATCAGATTTACTAAACAAGCCTCAATCTATGCAACCATTGCATCCGTCAGCTTCAGGAAATATCGATCTATTTCTCCAATCTTGTCTTTGGCCTTCTTTGAGAGCTCTATGTAGCATTGTTGCACATATGTGAAGTATTTGGGAAGGGTAACAAATTGGAAAACTATAATTATCTGTTCCTACCAAAATATTCCCTTGTACTCTTTCTTCAAATTCACAAATGGGTTACTGGCTTTGTTGTACCAAAGACTTGGGCATTTGGTATGACTAAAAAGAATGATGTGAAGAAGCTTAGTGCAAAATAGGTACCTAAAGCTTCTTTTCAAGTGCCACAACAACATCGATATTGGAATTTGACTCCTAAAATGAAATGAAAACTTTATTTGTTAATCATATGGATTTCAAGATTACTTCACTACTGTATCCCTTAGAAACAGTGATGCAAAGGCTCAAGGCTCAAATAAGAAATTTACACAATTGACCTTCAAGCAAGGAGCTAGGGAACATGTATGCTTGGCTTCACAAGACCTTAAAGAAAGCATAGGTAAATGGAAAATCCTTCCATGATAAAATCTCTAATAACCCCCCATTTTCGTATATATAAGGACTAAATTGAATTTAAAAAAATTAAAGGTGATTCACAAACCTTCCATTTACAAATTTCATGACTCAAGGTGAATCATGGCGAGGCAAATTCTAATGTGTTTCCCACACAACATGATACTTGATATTGCATTTTCTCAAGGATAGGATTTTCATAGATTTTGTTCACTTCAAATGGATCTTATTGGAAACAAGAATTTGCAGTTTGGTTGAACACGGGCTCAAAATTTTGGCTTAGTTGTGAGGATAAGTCATTTGGATTTTTGGACCATTTTCTCATTGTACTTGTATAGTTAGAAAATGGAAGAACTTCCATTGTAGATGTGTTTATCCTTCCAAGTCAGTGGTTTGGGGTCATGGAAAGTGCCTTAAATGGGTTCTTGACTTTGACATGGCTTCCTCCCTGATCTGTTCCTCTTTCCACTCCTGTTTGGCCTGATTTCTGCATTCTGAATGGAAGACTGATGATTCTAGGCTTCAGGGTCAAGGTCAACATTTCAGGTCTATGTCGACCTTGACCCTGACCTAGGTCAGGGTCAACCTTGACCTTGACCCAGGGTTTAGATCCCGGGGTCTTGCAGTTTTAGGAGGTCGGCCTTTGCAAAAAGTATTTCCCGCTTTCGGGTCGGCTGTTTAGGGTTCTGAAGCATTGATTCTGAAATTATATTTAATATAGGTCCTCTCCTAGGGGTAAAGGCTTTAATGGGATTTAATTCTCCTATGTAGGCCTCCTTAGAATATTGTTCCCTAATTCCATATAAAAGGGAAGCTTTCTCTCTCATTTTCTCTAAGTCTTCTAACCATCAAGAAGCAAGATTGAGAATTGTCATCAAGCATTCCTAATTGAGATCAAGCATTATCAAGTGAAGTTCAAGCAAGAATTCAAGCAATATTTCAAGCAAGCATTCATCCATTTCAAGTATCCATTTCCATGAAGGAGATCCATTGGAGGCCATTGAAGGATTAAAACTACAAGGTTCCCTTTTGGTGATCTCTCCATCCACCTTCTTCCAAGCCTATTCCAAATTCAAGAACCCATTCAAGACTTGGTGTTGGAGATCTACAAGCAAGAGATTGAAGACATCCTACCATTCTACATTCTACAT
>MU224320.1:158476-172048 GCA_018584345.1 Thuja plicata | reverse complement strand
TTTTTATTGATTACATAAGTTATGTTCACAAAATCCTCTTCTATGCTATTGTGGAGTCGGTTCTAAGCACAAACCTTGTATTCCGTTCTATCAAGATTGTGATGTTTGATGTTGTATTATGGATTATTATAAAGTTATAAACAATGATTGTTGTGTTAGCAACCTCCTCTTCTATGGTACTATACTCACTGATAGAGAGAAAATTGTTCTTTTGATAACATGTGGCATGGTGGTTCTATGTATTTATGCCTTCTCTATGTGACAATCAAATCAAATCCATGTTCTTTGTGTTCTTAGGCCATGGGGAGATAGAATATGTAGTGGAGGATGGGAATTATTATTTTGTTGTGGGAAACATCAATCAACATAGTGCAAATGTATTGTGAGACTTTATACATGGGAAAAAAAGCATTTTGTCAAATGATTTTTACTTATTATGTTTTTCCAGTGAAACATTACATAGTATCATAGTTTGGGAATCAGTCGTATATAAATATCAATTAAATCTTCATGACTCATCTTTCAGCAGTAGTGATTCACAAGAACTTAGGAAGAAAGATAGGTTCTTGCAAGCACATACTCATGAAAGATTGTTCGTGAAGATTGACTCATATTAACATGGATTCCCATAATAGATATTGAACATTTTTTCAGACTTGAAATAGTGAGGAATTGGATCTTCTTTTTGCAGGTTGTGACAAGGTTAAATTTTACTTCCAAAATGTACAACACCCGAACTGCCAATTACAAGTGTTCAATGGGAAAGGGCTTATGTGTTGTGAATCTTTCAATCCTTCAAAATAGTTACGCACTTCTAACAACTCTGTCTCGAAGAAATATAACGGTATGACACTTCTAATCATTTTTAACCTACAATTTTAGGCATTAGGAAGAAATTTATGTTAAAGAGGGATAATTATTAAGAAGCATTCCAAGTAGAATTTTAAGCTCTAGATTTTTTTAAAAACAATATTCCAAGATGAGTACTAAAAAAAAGTATGCAAAGTAACACAAATACCTGAAGCTAAATATCTAGACTAATCATCGACCAGGATGCCATTGGTGATTAATCTGGATATTTATCTTCAGGTTTTTTTTAACATTCCATATTAGTCAAACTTTTGACTAAATTTGATCGAAACCCTCACCAACAATGGTCTATATATCGACCATTCTGTGTCAAAATTCAGCGTCTTGGGTTTGGCATCATGGTCGGATGGGCCAAACATTTTAAATGACATTGGTCGAAAGTTCATCGAATAACCTTGTCAATTACAGATATCAATTTCGACCAAGACTGGCGTAGATCATTCGACATGAACAATGATTTTTCACAATTTTGACTAGTAAAATAGCGACAAAAGCATTGGTGGAATATTCAATGCACTTGGGTAAAAAAATTGACTAATTAAAGGTCAAAAATTGACACAAAATGTATTAGTGAAGTATGCAAGGACAAGAAAGTGTTGAAACATAGGATAATCCACATCACCCTGCCACATCATGCCATTATCATCAACATTTCCAACGTGCACAAGGAGTGGAGGAACACCCGTGCTACCAATGTTACTAATGACTAGTCTATGGGCTCCAAATCATTTGTCACTCTGTGATCGTGCTCCACTGATCTCAAAGCATTACTAGTAATTTTTCTCATCTTTTTGTATAAAATATGGGGGATTGTAAATGAGCCAAGATAATAGTGCCTCATTATGGTTGGAGTGCTTGTATAGGCATACGATGAGTGTAAAAGGCATGCTTTCTTAAGATTCTATGACTTGTATTGCTAAATAACCACATATTTTGTGAGAGTTGTGCTTGATTCCACTTGATAGGTGTACTTTATTATGCTTGGTTGGTACTTTATACCATTACAATAAAAATCCCTGTCCTCTCTCTAAGATCTAGCACTTTTTAGATTTTTAGTTATTCCCTATTTTTTTATATAGTTTTATCGAGTGACCCTGGCATGATTTGTATGTAGCATGTATTCCTCGTGTTTTGTGTGGGTGTTTTTGGGCATATGTGATGATATTTGAGGATGGTGAGATTGGATATTTTGATTATTTGGTATGATGGTGTAGAGACCATCGTAGGGGCTCAAGGTTCTTTGGATGAGTTCAAGAATCAAGACAAAGTTGGATAACAACTTCACAAATATTTCTTTCTATTTTTCTTATGTTGTAAAAAGTGTATTTTGAAGAACATTTGAGTTCTCTTCTATGTATGTAATGTTATAATTGAACCTCCTTAGTGGATGAAATATAATAGTACCATATAAGTGGTATTGTGTTATAATTATTGTTACATGAATTAACTTTGGATCTAGTCAAACATGCTATATTGAATGTTGTTTAATATTTTTATTGTGTTTGAATTTAAAATGAACTTAGATTAATTTTCCTTTGATACAAAGAGAACTAGTAATTTTAAAAATATGCAATTGTTGTTTGTATCTCTAGGAATCTTTTTGTTGTGTTGGTAGTATGTCGTTAAGAATCGCCTCATCAAGTGGTCATTTATGGTTCTTTGAGTGGTCTTGTTGATGTTGGGAAGTTTGGTATACCTTTCTCTTCACTTCTTGTTCCATTGGCCTTAAGTATTTTTCCCATTTTTTTGGGAATGTTCTCCTTCATAGACTTGTGTTAGGCGATATTGGGTGTCCAAAAACTCTTAGTTGTTTAATTATTTGCACCATTTTAGAGTCCATTTTTTTGGAACTATTTCCTTTTATTTCTTGAATGTTGGGTACATCTTAAGGACTATAACCTAGCTTGGTTTTACTCACTGGCCAAGAATATAACACTAGAAAAGGAATACAATATCTAGGAAGGACTATAACACCTAACAAGAGCTCAATACCATAAAAAAACTCCAATGCTACATTGAGAATTAACCACTATATTTGGACACCTAAACACCCATGCTAGTGACCTCTCTTGGTCCTAACATCCTGCGGTGCCCTATTTTCTTTAATTAATTATTTGTTTTGTCTTCAAGGATTTTTTTTGAAAATTTGTATACAGAAGTTATTCCCCTTGGCTTAAAGAGTATTTCCTTGTTAATTTATTGAAAATTTTCATACATAAAGTTTTATTGCATCTCATTTATTTGGTAAGCGTGTCAATACATGAAAGTAGAATGCCATCATTGTAATTGTTGGATGGTTTGTACCTCTTATTTAGAAAACCTATGATGTAGACTTATCCCTACAAGTGATTATTTTTTAGGGTTATTACTAATTGGATTGGAGGTGTATGTGGCCTCATCCTACTCCTTATTTTGAAAACTAATCATTGCATCATTTAGTAAAGTGGTCTTAGATCCTCGTAATTCCACTATTTGTAAGGGAATTACAGTAGCATAACAATTTCCTACACTAGCCTTGAGAGGAGGGTAATGTAAAACCTTTCTCAGATATTTAGAATAGTTACAAAAATTAACGTAAATAACATGAATGCAAAAACAAAGTAACTTACATTGGGAAAACCTTTTTGGGAGAAAAAAGCCACACTCCAAAAGTTGCCCAACATATTATTGAGAAATCAATAACAAACTACAATATACTTGCAGAGAAAGATTCTCTTAGGATTATCACCAACTAGAGACTTGGAAGTAGCTGAATAACTAAAAGGATCTTACACACACCCTAAATCTCACACACGTAGTATATAGGAGATAAAATAAATAAAACCATCAAACACTATTACAAAACCATGAGCTAAAACCCACTTATAAAGCACGCCAACCAAATTTACAATGAACACATCACCATCTTCCTTCTTAGACTCTAAATTAGAATCAAATTTCTTCTTTTTCTTCTTGTTTTCTTATTTTTATAGATGTGTCCAACTTACTTTAATTCCAAAAAATAACTTTGGACTTTCCAGGAGGTTCATATTCCCCCTGGATTTGAATTTATTATACTTCTCATTCTTCTTGCCTTTTTTCTTAGACCTTCCACGAACAACTAGGGATTCATTGGAAATGATGGATACTGTCCTCCTCATCTTTGTAGAAAGAAAATAACTCACCATATATTTAGTCCTCAAAATAAAAAAAAGTACCATCGATGGACATAATAACAAAATTCCACAAATTAGGAAAATAACTAAGCAAGATCTGACATTTCTCTTCCTCATCTATATTGACACCAACTAATTCTATTTGAGACACCAACATATTGAATGATTCTAGGTGGTCTACAATTTCTCCATCCTCCTCAATTCTCAATGAATATAGTGTTTCCTCAATAAAATATTATTTACTAAAGATTTTTCTTGATGTATCTCACCAAGCTTCTTCTATAGCTTCTTTGTAGAGTACTCTTCAAGGACATTGATTAAAATAGATTCTACAAAGCACAATCTAATTAAACCTTTGGATTATGGTCCATAGAAAAATATTTAACAAACTCATCTAGATAGGTAGGTGTTATGACATTCTCATCAACAACATCCCACATATCTTGATTTATTAACAGATCCTCTATCTTCAACTTCCACATTTCAAAATTATTTTTAAAAAATTTTCTCCACCTTTATTCTCCCTAAAGAACTTGTCATCTATAAATTCTTGTCAGAAGATCACAAAGTATCTTCTACATAAACTCCTACTCAAATATGGATTAGTTCAAAAAATGTAACAACTCACAACTGAAACCAAAGGTGACCAAGCTCTGATACCACTTGTAATGAAATTAAGGTAGTGGACCAATTTACTATACTAACCTTGAGGGGAGGGAAATGTAATTTTTTTTTTAGATCTTTACAACATTTACAAAAGCTTAATATAAATAACATAAATAACATGCATACAACAACACAATGATTTATGTGGGGAAAACCTTTTTGGGAGAAAAACCCCACACTCCAAAAGATGCCCAATATATTATTTAAAAATCAATAATAGATTACAATATATTTGTAGAGAAAGATTCTCTCAGGAGTATCACCGACCAGTGATCTAGAGGTAACTAAATAGCTAAAAGACTCTTACCCACACTCCATCTCACACACCCAATACATAGGAGATACAATACATGAAACCATAAAACAATATTACAAAACCATGGGCTAAAAATCATTTATAAAGTCACAACCATCTTATCTCTAATCAAAGATGCCCTATAATGTGTCAAAATATACACCAAAGTAACTCCCTTTTACAACTCATTTATATGTTCAAAACATTTTTAAATTTTATATTTCAAGAGACCCAACTTTTGAAGGCCATAAATTTTGAACCAGGTGTCCATTGATGAACCATTTGAAGTGTCAAAAATCTTGTGACACATTCTATCACCTTGTAACCTACTATGCTAGTTGCCAACATTTTTAAGCCATTATAGAGCCTCTAAATCCTTAAAAAATGGAAATTGTAATATCTTCAAAAATGAACATGATCTTGCAACAAAAATATACTAGCATGCTTATCTAGGCCATCTAAATCTTTTGGGAAAGTTTAGAGAAAATCTGTGCTCAAATGAAAATCACAGTAAATAGTAACCTTATGTAAATGCAAGGTTGAGACACATTTTTATAATATTGTCTATGTGGGTTTTTTTTAATGTTGTAAGAGTTCTTAAGTCTTCCTTGAAGTGGATTTGAGGTTGATGGATTCTGCATTCAACCTTTTGAAGTTGTATTATGAGAGAATACGATTGTGGGCTATTACCCGATCATCACTTGGGGTTCATCTTCTCCCTCATAAGTTCTCGTGATGGTTTTATTTTGTGATTGATAAGTATTTCATTGATATCACCTTACTTGTGCAACAACGAGTTCATTTGTTTTTTTTCCTTGTCTCATTATCTTTCATGTGATATTTAAGTGCATGTTATTTTGCAATTGATACTTGTTGTTGTCACATTTGATGTTGTTGTATAGAAAAATTTATTCTATAAGTTTCATCCTAGTGTTTGAGCTATTGAACATGCCAAATAACTGAGAGGGGGGTGAGTCAATTAGTCACATATACTTTCTAAAACTTTTACTATGTTGGTAAACTCACAAACCATATAAATGATAATCACAATGATATCAATATTAACTTTGTTTCTACTAGTAACCACATCAAGCATTCATAGAAAATGTAAACATGAAAGCATAGAACCACCAACACAAAGAACACCAAAATTTATGTGGGAACCCAAATTGGGAAAAACCACAGAGAATATAATTTTCATGAAATGAAACATTGGTTAAGGTGATTTTTACAAAGGATCATTGCAGGTTTTCTCACCGTGGTTTTCTCACTACGGTTGGATCACTTTCGGTCGGGCTAACTACCCCAAAATATGAAAGGATTATTGTTGGTTGGGATAATTTCCCTTATACAAAAAGAGAATTTTTATAGATAAAAATGAACTGATAAGATTGCATCTGAATATGCATGAAAATAGTTCAACAATTAAGCTCAGTTACCACATCCAATAGTAGATTGATTGTTGATCTTCTGTCTATATACCACTGTCTTCATATGAAAATTCCCTTCTTGGTCTCTCAATAATCTGCTTCATCTTGCACACATCACTATCAAGGAATCTCTCAAAGAATCCTTTCACAACTTTCTTATCTTCTTCCACACACACTCTCATTATGTGGATACAAAAGGATTTTCTTTATTTATATAGATGTATGCCCATACACATGTTGGTCACTCCAAATGTGTGTCAGCCTCAAACCAAGAAGATATTACAATTACATTTAATGCATTACCACCGATCCTAAATCTAGGACGCTCTTTTGAAAACTATACAACATGCTACACTAGGACCCAAATATAGGTCTCAATTAAGATGTTTATAATGCTCACTACATTTACCAAAGATGTCAGAACACCACAACCAAGACCATGTCTTTATCATCAAAACTTTTAGACCCAATGATAGGTGAAACTAGATAGAACATTTCCAAGATATCATACCAAAATCTAAATGATGAACTGTAAGTAAGTCCAGATATCAGTGATGCCTATAAGAATGTTTTAGGCACAACAGTCAACAATAAATGATAGAGAATACCATGCACCATTGATTATCGAAAGCACACAAGTGTACCAAAAATATAATCCTTTGGTAGAACCATGTACACCTACCATAGAAGACCAAAACTACATGTACAAAACTTGTTCTGCATATAATAAAAACTATTATTCCTGATAGCCACAACTATCTAACTAATACTAAAACTAATACAACCAACAACCAACTGATACCGCTAAATAGTTGGCATGAAGGTTTTGACATCAATGAAAACAATGCCAACAACATCTGAATCTAACAATCCTCCCTTTAACATTGATGAAAAAACACCAAAAATATAGATCATCCAAAAAAATCCAAAAATCTTCAAAACCCAAAAAAAAAATGCCCCCTGAGTAGATACTTCATTAATGTTTTTGACTTGTATTTTCTTCCCCCCTATTTGCAGCAATGGAAAAGGGCCAAAAACTCTAGTATAGAAAATTCAAAGAAATATAACAAACTTAACTGTAAAACCTTTCTTATACCTTTTCTTTAAGATTGAAATCTCTTTCTTCCATCCAGTAACAACAACACTCATCCAGGCAAACAGACTGTCATGCTCCACTAGCAAATCAAAAGATGAAATCCAGTTTGGAGATTGAATTCGCCATTCATAATCCTCTACTTCAAAAATAATACCAGAAACATGCTCCAACCGAAATTCAATCATGTCCCTCACCAACCAAACAATGTTTACCAAGTATTCTCTTTAGATCTATAATAGCAACATATATGCCTGAAGCTCACCAACTTTGATCCTATATTTTCCATCCTTGTCCTTGAATACATCATATATCTTTCCAATATCATTCAATTTATTCTCAATCACTTCACTTCTTCCTCTAAAATTTTCCATAACAAAAGTCTACTGAAGGCAATACATGTAGATATTTGAAGTTTCATTTTCACAATCTTTTGTTTCACCGATAACTCTAGTAAGTTTCTACTTTGCATCTGTACATTTCTTTTAAATAAATTTATTAAAATTTCTGTAATAATCTTCACTCTGCAATATCTCTCCTCAATATTCCTGACCAAATTAATTGGTAACATACCAGACACACTGGAAACAATAAGCTTCTTACTGATCAAGTGACCAGTCAACAACTCGTCAATATTTGTTCTACTCACTGGTGAGAAACCAATCCACATCTCACTAATTATGTCAAATGCCTCATCTTCCAATAATGACTAAATTATATCAAAATCCATAGAGTGATATCCTAACAAAGAACTCACATCTACCTCTTCTTTTTTCATCTCATTTTTGGTTACAGAGGGGAATCACTAAAAACAACTTCCAATCTCTTATGACTTGAGGAGGAGCCCTCCTCACCATGACTTATTAATATAGCACTAGTAACCATCAGACCTAAACTAACACTCATCTGCCAAGATATGAAATATTCCTTATAAGCAACTACTACACTTTCCAAAATTTCAAGATATCTGCAAATCTTCTTACAGATAAGAATGTCAGTTTTCCACTCAACATTCTCCTCACCAAATGATGATCTCAAGAAATAGAAATTTAAACACATGACCAATTAACAAAATCTAAAACCATATCCACTTTCAATAGTCATCTTTACATTTTTGAGAAAATTCGCTAGCAACATCTTACAAAGATCCATTTGAACATTATCCCTTACACCTTTATGTGCAATGTAAACAACTAACCCCGAAGTGTCACCATCACGATTTTGAAATTAAATTTTGTAGTTGTAAGATATAAAATTTGGCTCAAGGAGGATTCCCTAAATAATATTTATGTAATATAATAAAGTGAGATCCTAAGACCAAGTTTTTGTTTTCTTACACTTAAAAATTATGATAAAATAGCTTGAGGAACACATAAGAAATAAATGGACAAGATACCTACCTCATAACATAGCAGATCTGGAAAACTCATTTTCTGAGGTCTATATTGAGTTTCTAGAAAATCTGAAAGTTAATACTGAACCAGAACGCATAGACGAACAAAACCCAGAAATCATTTTCCGTTCTGATGTCGTCTTATGAAAAAGGTCGACCTTGACCCCTAAATGTCAACCTTGACCCAATAATGTCGACCTTGACCTGCATAGATCTGAAAGTGACTTTGTTCTCAGATCTCAAAAGTTTTCCAAAAAGGGTATCCAGATCTGGGCTCAAATCCACTGTTTTGTACCTGTAACTCTCAAAAATAGCACCTGCAAATATCTGAAAGAGGGATTTTGGGGTGGCTATATAGGGTTTTGCCTTATTCAAACCCCCATTTTGGTGATCTCCACCTCCACGAATAGCCGAATATAGAATTTAATGTGTGTGTGTATTGATCTCTTGAAGAGAGCTTGTAAACATGCAATATCAAGATCTAATCTTCTAGATTAAAAATCCTAACATAACATGGAAATGAGAAAGAAATGCATATATTTGAATATGACAAAGAAAGAATACCAAGCCCCCAAGGCTAAAGTATTCCTATCAACTCACAATCCATAATTGCTACCCCATGGTAATGTCCTTTGAATGCTTGAATGTTGAAAATAGTAGATCTAAAGAGAGAGCCTTCTTGCTTCAATGAAGATCCACCATAGATTATCCTTCAAAATGCTTGATAGAAGATGATGATATGTCCACCTAGCTTGTCCTTCTATATCATCCTCTTGCTTGTTTGCATCATTTCATCATGTCCTCTCCCGATTTTGTCTCATGATCAAATGAAGGCAAAAGAGAGTGTTTATATAGAGATTTCAACATAGGCCTCCTAGGGCAATGCAAGGGATCCAAATTAAAATTTCACCTCAAATCATGATCCAATCACATTTTCCAACTAAGGAGAAAATATATTAATTCAAATATCGGAGAAAACACTTCCACCTCCGAACCCGGGGACCTATTTTAAGTTCTAGACCCTGATAAGCTCCAGATTTGAAAGCAAGGACTGCCACCTGGAAAAATTCTATGTCGACCTTGACCCTGACCTGAGATTTCAGGCAGGTCTCCAGGAAGTTGCAGAAAGGTTTCCAGATCATCCGGGGACCTAGAAAGGTAGGGGAATGTGCCAGAATGTTTAAGAAGGCCTAGAGGCCCAGAGAGAGTAGGATGAGGCCCATGAGGACCAGTACAAAGATCCTACCTAGAGAGAAGAGCCATGGAGAGAGAAATCTAGGAGAATACATAAGATCCTAACCCTAACTTCATCTAAACATGTATAATCAAGCATAGATGCAAATCTAATATGCCAATCATACTAAATGAGGGTGCTAAGTCTATCAAAATGGAAGTGCTTCCATTTTAAGATGATATATTTAGCCCCCACTTTAGCTTAGATATGATACTACGTGAATATGCAAGCAAAAGTAAGAGAACATCATTGAGTATAAAAAGGATATAGCTAAGTCCTTAATGCGAAGATCCAACAAGAAACCATTAGTATCTGCAACCTGCAACACATGAGGTTAATCTAGAAAACACCTAAGTCTTACTATGATGATCTTGAGAAGTATATAGATCCCCTTATGCCCCCCGTGATTCGTCTTACTAGTTTATGGAAGGTGAAACAGGGTGATAAGGTAGTTTCTATATACTGAATATGTGATTTATTGAAAGAGTCATTTCCTAAACTAGTTAAAAGGTTCCTAAATATTCCTAAACTAATTTAAGAGGTTAGGTATTTGAATCACGATTCCAACGCCTTTGACGACACTAAAAATGGAGCAACCGAAGTCAAGTTATGATGAAAAGAGTAGATGCCTATCTAAAAGCATATAAAGGAAAATTTCAAATTTAACCTAGATATTCTCACATGAAACCCTAGAAAAACCCTAATTTACTGACTATAAATAGGAGAAAGAGACACTTACCACCTCATTCTTACCATTTGCAGAGTTTGGAGAAGTTGATAGGATGCCAAAGAGAGAAGAATTCCGAGCGAGCCGCATGGAGGTCCTAAGAGAGTGCCTAGCCAACCAACAGCCACTGCCTGAGGTATGTCTCTATTTCTAGTATATGTGATTGAAACTTTGATATTTTTATAGGGAAGGTCGACCCTAACCCAATAAGGTTGACCCTGACCCAGTAAGGTCGACCCTAACCTATAAAGGTCGACCCTGACTGGGGAGGTTCTGTCCTTTTTGGGGCTAGGTCGACCCTGACCCAAAAATGTTGACCCTGACCCATAAAGGTCGACCCTGACCCAAAAAGGTCAACCTTGACTAGGTCAGGTGGGTACAATAGATGTTTAATGTAGAAGCACTGATATGTTTCATATTTGTTCTTGCAGGATCCAGTCCATCTTCGAGAGCATCCCTTTGGAGGGTTACTGTTATCTGTCAGAGGGAGTGTTGCCGAGCTACAGCAAGATGGGATACAGTTATTAAGAGACATAGGATTATACTGGGTAGCAGTCCTACCATAGTTGAGGTTCCATCAGCCTATGATATCGGCCCTGGTAGAGAGATGGGATGAGGATACATGTTCTTTCCATGTTCTAGCAGGAGAGATCATAGTCACACTGGACGATGTGTATAGGATCCTGTGGCTTCCAGTCCGAGGTGAGCCTGTCAGACCGAGAGGACCACATGATTCATCTGAGGTTTTTGTAGATATGGAGTACTGTTTGGGATGGGTGGCACAGATGAGGACCCGATCAGATCAGATATCATTGGCCACCATACTAGCAGGTCTGACACCCTTGGTACGGAGGGTGATGTTATGTATACTTGATTTGGTTGTAGTGCCCAACACAAAGGGTACAGTGTTTTTAGTGCCATTCACCCATCTTGTATGTAGGATGGAGAGTGCCAGGGTCACTATCGCATGGGGCCGCAGTATGTTAGCCCCTCTTTATCATGATCTGAGTCAGTTGGTGAGGTACCGATAGGAGAGTCTTACAGTATGCACCCTGCTATAGGTTTGGATGTTTGAGCATTTTACATGTACACGACCACAGGGTACTCCTGTGATGGTAGATGTGAGCACACCTAGAGATTTTGTGTATCCACTGGCAGATGTTTGGCAGCACGGAGATATCCTCTTTTGGAGGGTATGCTTTGACCGTATCCCAGGTACAGATGTGATATGGAGACCTTACTGTGAGATGGTAGAGTGGTCGGATACTCGATATCAGTTGAGACACTCACAATAGCGTAAGCTATTGGAGGGTCCAACTAATCATGTCATGATGCCGTATTATTATGATAGAGTGATGAGACAGTTTGGGTTGGTACATGGGGTTCCTCGTATAGTACCTTGATATGTATATCCTACGAGATACTATCAGAGACCCGACGCCATACGTTGACCAATAGTAGCTGATATTGTGGATAGTGATAGAGATGAGACCGAGGATATAGAGGTAGCACTTGAGCTATCCTATGCCAGTGTTGCTAGAGAGTATATCAGATACTGGAGTTTACAGGGGACCCATCCTATCTTTCCTGATGACTACCCCATAGGTGATCCAGGTCCTTCAAAGATGAACCATCAAGGGGATGACATACCAGTAGGAGAGGAGGAGGAGGAGGAGGATCAAAGAGATGAGGAGGAGCCTCCCCTTGGGGGATATCATATGGAGGAGGAGAGAGCAGAGGAAGAAGTAGCAGAGATGCCCCTAGGTCGTGGTATAGACATCGGTGATCATCTAGTTTATGTTACACCCTTGAGATTGCAGTGACCTCCCCGAGCATATACAGAGACACCACCACTGAGGCCTAGACAGAGTGAGTGAGGGGAGAGTAGTCATTCCATGCCCCCACCATCTAGACATTTTAGTGACGTCCATGCCAAAGATTCAAGTATGATATAGCTTTAGAATATGTTTGAATAATGATTTTATCTTAGAAAAAAGAGATTGAGTAAACTTAACATTTTGAATTTTTGCAGGAAGTGTAGCAGAGTGGAGGAGCTTTGTATCTGAGGTTCTAAAGGATACATGTATATCCTACCACTTTCCAGCTAGTGATAGAGAGTCTCGTGAGGGATAGAGGGATCCCGGAAGACATGCAAATATCTTCCTGAGCGTGCGGCGAGAGTTGAGATTTTGCAAGGAAAGGGAAGAGAGATTGATGACTGACTTAGAGAGAGCCCGGGAGTAGATCCAGGAGATGAGCATATCAAGGAGTCGCACATGGACTATCGTTCTGAGATCCTCAACCTCATATCATAGATCTGAGAGATACGGGAGCCACCGACCTTCAGAGTATAGAGATAGAGATTGATAGACATGGCCCTTTGTGCCATATATGTATTGGAATAAAAAAAAAAAAAATTTATTTATGAAGAAAACTTTTTTTTTGGAACAATTAGTTGTATGGTTGATTACTTTTTTACTTTCATTAATGCATAAAACTTAAAAATAAAGAGGAAAGGAAAATATGTATGAATGTATTCTAAATTACATAACTTATAAAATAATTATTCTATAAGGAACACCTACATACATAAAGAAATGATGATTTAAGGGTAATAATGTTTGAGATGCATGATATTAATAGGTTCCCTAAGAGGAACGCCATTCATATCAGCGATTTTATAAGCACCTGAAGTAAAATCCTCAATTA
>MU224320.1:128461-139115 GCA_018584345.1 Thuja plicata | reverse complement strand
TATATATATATATATATATATATATGGGGGCACTCATCAAGAATGTCTAAAAAGACAAATTAAGTTTATTTAACACAACAAAGTTTGAAATTTCCCATTATTTTTAGTTCCTGCCGCTAGGCAGGATACTATAGCATCCATTAGATGCCATTATTATTATTTTTTGACCAATCAGATAGATGAATTTATGATGAACATATCTTTTCCCTAATGTTTTCATTTTTTATTTAAATTTCAATTTTTTTAAAAATTGTTTTTTCCCATTTCCTCATTGGTGCGTACAATGAATAGTCATTGTGCCTAACTTTTTTACTATCAAAGGGAAATATTTCTTTGGGAAATATTCCTAACTTTTTTACTATCGAAGGGAAATATTTCTTTGTGAAATATTTTTTAGTATCTATGGTCGTGAAGTAGGTGGAATTTATTTTCTCTACTAATTAATAGGTTGAAAAGACTATTTTGCCAGAAAATCTAGAAAAATCTGGATGCGTCTTGATTAAATTTTTTATTTGATCTTTTCTAATAAGACAAGGGTAGACAAAGTATTATTATTGTATTGTGGTGAAATCAGACAATATTAAATTCCACTTGCATCAATAGTGGAGATGAGTACCAATAATAGTAGATATGGTGGGGATTAGTAGCACGACTACCTTGATTATTACCATTTTCTTTGGCAGCCTGGTAAGGCATATTTATAACATTTGACAATGAAATATTTCCTTGTGAAAATTTGATTAAAATTTTAATAAGTTTGAATTGGTTAAGCGACACAGCCTTGTGCAGAAGAAATTTTTTTTCGTCTTCGAATGCACTTTCAGTGCCAGCTATTAACAAATCTACTGCTTCTAGGAATTGCAACCTTATCGCCACATTTAGTGGAGTTTCTTGCCTATTATTTTTACAATCATAGAAATCTGTGTCTATCTCTAATTTTTATGCCATCTTTAACAACTGAGTCGCCATGTCCATGCTATATATTTTAACACCTACATGCGAAGTTGCATCACCTTGGTTGTCCATCATTCTCATCAATTCTTTAAACTGTAACTTTGCTGCGAATTCTCCTAACAAACCTGCATTTAATGAATCATCATTGCCTTATATGTCTGTTATTTTATTGACACTTCTAGTGGATAAAGTCTCAAGGATTCATTAAAAATTATCCCCACCTGCAATAACACAGATACAAGAAAAATGATCTACTCATCAAAGTTCTACCTCGCTTTGTAAAATTAAAAAAAATATGAAAACAAAACCCTATCTCTATTATCTCTGGTTTTACAAAAACTCATCTCCATAATCTCTATTTTTATTAAAAAAATGCTCATTTAAATAGTTTAAACATCAAGCAGAATGTTGCAGAAAAAGAGCACAATCTAGTGGAATAAACAAAAAAATAATCAAGTAGAGAAGATATTTTATTTAAAACAAAGTAAGAGTATGAGAAGAGAATAATAATGACTTAGCTCTCCTGCAAGTATTGTCACATGTAAACATGTTCTCCCCTCTGACGTCCACAATTCCTTGAAAATTGAGGGATTAACACCTCTCAACTTTTCTCTCGCCTTGCTTACATCACCTATTTCACAGGCTTCAAAGAAATCCCTTTCCATTTTGTTACTTATGTTGGCCATTGATAAAGATTAAGGCTATTTTAGTCTCTCACAGGATAAATCTTTGTCGTCTTCTTCAGAAAGTTTGCACTTAACTATCATTTGAAGAGATTGGTCTGCAACTTTGAAGCTTTACTAGAAGAACATTGTACAGTCAAAGGAACAATGCAACAGAAAAAATACTCTTGCGAAAGATAATGTACAAACTATGCCCTAATATCCCCTATCTACTAATTTTCTTTTTGCTAGATATCTTCTTCAAACTACATTAGAAGGCTTGTATGCATTAAAACAAATGTTCAAGCCAAGGCAACACAACTGTTCTTCATGCAAATAGTGCAAGCATTCAACATGCCACCTATACACATCCCAATAATAGGTAGCATGTTATCCAATTATAATTACATTGGATAAATCTGATTTTCTTTGAAACATTACTTGGGCTGCATCAAGAGTTTATATATATACACGCAGAGGTGACAATTGCTTTGGGGGTCGCATATCAGCCAACACACTAATTTAGGGTATATGAGATCTCCTTGTTGGAACAAGAAAAACTTTTCACTTTACCTTGTTATTCAAATTTTGTGCTTTGTGGGTTTGGATCTCATTACCCATGTCAGGTGTAATCACTGTCAAGTAAGACTAACCAATCCACTTACACCGTGTATACAATTTCATTATTTCATAACCTATGAATGCTATGAACATCTGTAAAATTCACAGTTAGAAGGCCTTTAGGAGTTCCAAATGTGTGTACCAGCTTAGGAAATTCTTCCATGAGCATGTGGTTTCAAATAAATCCCCTAAGCATCATCAGCTAACTATCTTGATTTAATATTTCATGTATTGAGTTTTGCCTGCCGCACATATCGATGAAATTATGTCTAGTGATAAGAGAGAAATTAAACTCCACGCTAAAAAGATATTAAGGAGATATGAGAATAAGTTTTCATTGTTCAGCGGACTGATTCGGTGAGTATGTAATTTTAAAACAAGTTTCTGGAGTTTTATATGATTATCCTGACATGACATTTCACAATTCGAGTTATAAATAGTAAATATATATCTGTAATTTTGTGTATACACATATAATTCAGGAAAATAAAAAAGTTAAACCAATGTTATATAAGAAATGTGCATACATAGGCTTATTGTGGGTTTGTACATTAGAGGAAGGGATGAAATTTAAAATCTCTCAATTTTTGTAATAGTTGTATCTTTAATTTCATATTAATCTCCTCAATCTCTCAATATTATGTAATAGTTATGTCTTTAATCTCATATTAATCTCCTCAATGTTCTCCCAAATGAATGTTTTAAAAACTAACTTATTCCAAACATACCATCTTTCTAATGAGGAAATCATCATTATTTGATTTTGATTTAATATTTCACCTCTTCTTTATTATAATGATAATGATAAACCAATACCTCTTCTTTATTTTAGAAATTTTCTATGCATTATATTTTTTTAGTCATCATTATGACTTAATGTTATTGATATTTTTAAAGCCTTTTCATTTATCTCATATTTCTATTGCAAATATTAAATGAGATTTCAACAAATCCTAAAAAGTGATGACAATGTTTAAATTTGTTGTCCTCATTTTAGTTGGTAAATCTTAATCTACTTTTACTTTTAGTAGAATTATTGATACACAATTTTTGACTTTTTCCTATACAGGTTCAACACACATAGCGTTGGTAACACAAGTTTTGGAGTAAGATCATCAAGAAATTGAAGCCAGTATTTCGATAACAAGTTTACGGTAAGCCTACAATCTTTTCTTGGAGAATCAATTTACAGTTGTATTTTCATGTTTTGTTTACGAGGTTTGTATTACAAATGATATGATTACGAAAAAAATTGAAGCTATTGTAAAATGGTAGATCAATTAATCTATGAAAAAGAAATCAATGTTTACACTCTTTTTTAGTTAAAGTCATATTTCTTGGAAGACAATAATTTTTATAGTAGGAGTAGATGTTTATGTTTGCAAATTTTAGGTCTACAAAACTTAATTTTAAAAGTATGTGGAAAAATGGTCAGATTCATAGGCGTGCCATAACAACTTTACATTTTTAGTTTGTTTGCATTTCATAAATGATTTTACAAGTCTATATTTTGAGGAAATTTGGAAGGATTCACAGGATCCTCCACCCAATTAAATTTATTTAAATTTATCATACCCTCATAATCTAAATCTTCAATATATCAATGTGAATTGTATAGAAGATTTTGAAAGCTCAAAATGAAGGAAAAAATAAACATTGAAAGGCCTGAATGGGACTATCCAATCATAGGTCCCGTCACTAGTACCACATTGCGACATGTATTTACCATTCACTGTTCAAATGTTGAACAATCAATAAAGTCGATTGTAGGTGAAAATTATTTGCAAAATGATTCTGCAACAATTTTCTATGTAGACATTGTTTCTTGATTCTTATCTAACTCCATGGACTTCTTACAAAACTCTGATTTTGTGTTGCATTTTGCTAATGCATATATACAACAATACTTCAAACCTCCATGCGGCTACAAGGAAATTATTGATGCAAATGTTGCAGGCAAAGGTGATGCTTTTCTTGGGGGATTATTCTCTCATGAATCACTTGAACAATGTGAAGCTTTATCTTGTGTATTCAGTGCTCTCAAATGAACACTTTCTAGTAATTGTAAACATGTACTTACACATGCCTTGGATGCTCATCATGTTCATCTGGGAGAGAAATTTCAAAAAGGGTTTCAGAAGTTTACAATTCACTAATGTGCCTACAAATGCATATGCCTCCTTTCATTGATGGTATAGGTTTTGCAAGCACATCTGCCTTGCCACTAGTTTGTCCCATAGAGCATGACAATTGTAATTAAACTTCATCTTAATCATGTCCAAAATATTGACCTTGTTTTGCATTTGTCTTAATCATTTTAATTTAACACAATTGTCATGCTTCCATGTGTATTACTTCATTGTTATATTGATAAATTTAGTTGTAAAAAGACTATAGTAGTTGAATATGTAGCCTACATGCAACCAAAAACTATATGGATCATTATACAATGTTGTGGAATCTGTTTGTTGACAACCCGAATTGGAGGAAATTTTATACAAATATAATTATTGTACCCTTTTTTAATCAATAATGAACACTTTGAATACAACTGATGCAGGTTGGCAAAGCACCATATACAAAAACTGCTATTACATTTTGTAGTTGCGAAACCAATATAGTACTGCATCTTCAAAATGGATGGCTCCTTCTATGATGACAATATGGTGTTTGGTGCAGTAGTCCTACTAATAGAAATGTGTGTTGTTTTGCTGCTTCTTGTGATGATCAAAGACACCCCCATTTTCTCATGTTGTTGACATGCAATGTAGTACTGTTTTATATATTTTTATTCATAATTGAATAAAACGTGTTCTTCTTCCATCATAGTGATGTGAGCATTTCACAAAAGAACTGATTGCCTTACAATTACCTATATCCTATCTATGGAAACATTTTCAATTGTTCAATTACTATGGTTACCATCTAATAAGAAGGCCAACATAGTAAACGTATTACCTTTGTATATTGTAAACTATTTCTTTAAATTGTTGATTTTGTCTACAGAGTCGAATACGAGAATGAGTAGATTGTCAAAGAATTCAACTTTAGAAATATACAGTGTCGACACCTGCAATAGTGAAGAAATATTATTATTTACAAATAAATCAAGGAAGCGTTCAAAGCATAGCCAATATAAAGGTGTCAAAAGACGTCCATGGGGTCGCTACGCTATAGAGATAGGGGATCTGAAAACTAAAATTTGTCAGTGGCTAGGTACATTTGAAACAACTAAGGAGGCCACCATTGCATATGGAAAGGTTGCATTGTCTATGAAAGAAATTAGAGGACAACCAAATTTTGATTCTGATAGTTTGGAAACATATAATACTATGGATGAAAAAACAATGTCAACTCTACCAATAGAGTCAACTTCCACAGTACAAATAAATCAACAAAGTACGAGAAGTCAAAGTTCTGGTTCATGGTTTGACCTCCCTGCTGGTTTGCAATTACAATCTTTATTAGTTGAAAGTACTACTTTCAGGATAACTCCTGATATAGAAAGTGATTCTATCCCACCATAGAGCTTTGAGGATGAATTAGTAGGGCAAACTACTAGTAAGCAAATAAATGAAGAAGTAGTAGCAAATTATCCTGATCATCTTCAAAGTAATACTGATATGTTATATACTTTTCCTAACCAAGGTTTATTAGAAAACTTAGTTCATAGGTACTTACCAGTGGTAGATATCAATAATGGCAAGAAAGATGGTTGTAACCATGACAATTATGGTAGTCATTTTCAAAGAACTCAAAATGTTTCAACTGTTTCATATAACTCGAACAGTGATGGATCAAATTTGATGGAATCAACTATACATAGTATAAAAAATGCACCCTCCAAATATCAATAGGTGCAAAAATGCATTGGTATTCCTTCAAACCAAATGTACTTCTTATTCTTCATCTTTTTCAAAAGAGAAGTCTGAGAAAACTTAAACCACATGAATAGATGATTGTATATACTTATCTTCTATGAACGCACATTTTTTTTAATTCACTTGTTAATTTCCTCTCTTGACAATCATTTGTAGGGATCAGACACATCATGGAACCTTCTACAAATCCTTGTGTGCCACACTGCAAATCAGAGGTTACATCGATACATATGGCTTCCAATGACTACACTGTACGTGTAGACAATGTGCTTCATGACACACAATATAATAAAAATGTTCCAGTTAGGAACATATACAACAACAATTTCTCCTTAACCCATAAATGTCAAAGAGCAGGCCCTGGAGAACAAAGATATTGTGACATACATTTATAGAACTTCTAGTTGAAGTTGGCAAATTGAAGAGAAAGTTACTGGAAGTTGAAGAAATAATTAATGCTATCAAAGATCCCACCTTCAACTTTTATATTGCCTCTGAGCATCCACATCAAATTGGAATTAAACATATTGTCATTTTCCAATTTTCATAAGAATAGGGATGCCTAAATTAAATCCCATGTTTTGTGCTTGTATTAGGTGGTTCGTAGTAGAACCCTAAAATTATATACTTGTAAATTTGATATTACACTAGGTACACATTTGATTTTTGTAAATCAACTATTCTGTACCAAAAAAACACTTGAACTCTTTTTGTAAATGGAAATATCTGAGGAGAAGCATTTTAATTTTAAAACGATTCATTTCTATTTCCTTTTTGTATGCATGCAAAGTTTGTGTGCAATAAGCCTAAATTCCTAATTTAGTAGTATACTTTGTTCTCATTTTCTTTTCATGCATTTGTAAACAAAAACAATATAAATAATCCTCTACCCAAAATACATAGATGGGTTTATTTTGGAATGAAAAATGGATGTCAAGTATAGAATAGCTAACAACAACATATATTTTTGTGTCACAGAGAAGGGCGTTGTTGCGTAGTCAACCAAGAAGACTACAAACATTCTCATGATACCCAATTTTTTTCTGTGGCAACTACTTATATCAATTCTATTCTCAGGACATACAATACAAGCAATCAATCTCATTTCTATAAAGAAATCAAATATAATTAAGTTTAGAAACTAAAAATTACAAAAGGATGGATGTTGACAAGTACATATTTCAAAACCATTTTCAAACATGTGACATTGACAAAACATTAGAAAAACAATGACTCTATCGATTGCACACATTTAAATACACTATTGGTGATTTCTTAGTCGATTCTCTTGAATTGTTTCTCAATTTTAAGTTTACATCCATTGAACTACGAAAATGAACAATTGACTACTTTATGAGGTGTTACCAAAATGGTTGAAGCAATAAACTCTTAAAACAATGAATTGCACCCTGAAAGCTTACAAGAACTACACAATGTAAAAGATCCCAATTCTTATCTGCAACGAATGCGACTATCTGCTAAACCAACAAATGCCAATGAAGAAATTGGTTTATGGGGAGATATATTTTGCATTCACTGGCTGTCAAAGTGGTTAGACATTTGAGTATGTGTTTTCTTAGTGACAACTGGAAAAAGATATCTAGACTTCAACCAGTCACTAAATAGAATCCCATTTTGTATCCTTTTCTATGATACCAATCCACTTAATGAGCATTTTGAGCCCTTATTTAATGTTGCAGACAAACACTTCAAACTACCAATGGTAAAATTGCATAAGCTTAACCAAATGATTAGGACTAATAGGCAATTCTTGATAACTCAGGAGGCAAGTAAACAACAATTGCAAATAGGTGGCAATTCTTGCCAACTCGAAAGTCCAGTGCATATTGATCAACAAGTAATAACAAATAGTTTGCGAGAAACAAAGAAACTCATTCAACAAAAAATGCAAAATAGTAATGAAAATACTAAAGAAATTGCAAACATATCAGTTACGAGCAATGTGGTGCAAGGTGAAATTGACGTACTTTCACACTACAAGCAGATAATGGGCCGCAAAAGGAAACAAAAGCCCAAAAGATTAATAACAATAGAAAAATATGAAATCTCTGTAAAGGACACTCCCAAATATCCTTGCACAATTTGTCAACTCTTGCAATTCAAGAAAGAAATCAAACATTTTAGAGAAAAGGAGAAAAATATATACTACAAATTAATACATTGCAATTATCCAACTACCAATGACAACATATGTAGAACATGTAATACAGCTTTGAAGCAATGCTCTCTTCCAAAATTTGCATCACCACAAAACATCCACAATAGTAGACCACTGAAACACGTGCAGATGCTCACACAGTTAGAAGAAATACTTGTTTCTCTTAGAATTGCATTCGCTCAAATTTGGGAACTAGGATACAAAAGGTCTGAAATAGGCCTCACCAGATCCATAATAAATGTTCCTGTAAACATGGACATTGTTCAAAATGCCTTGCCATAGTCAATATCAAACACTTCAACAATTGTTGTGTCTTTGAAAAGACGCTTGGAATATAAAAATGCATTTCAAAAAGGAATGGTGAGACCAAATATTGTAATGCAAGCTCTCTTAGAATTGACGAAGACAACACTCTACAAAATGGAAAAAGCACACATCAATAATGACTTGATACATACATTACAATAAATTGATGGAAATGAAAGCAACAGTGAAAACAACTTAAGTGACTGTGACTCACAGAGTGATTTAGAGAATGAAAACCCAACCAAAACATTGATACATGGATATACAAATTCTAGATGTATACACAACATAGAAGACAAAATTAGTGAAATAGAACCTGCTCAAGATTGTTACCCGATTGGAATATTCGAAGATAAGCATGCAGAAGAGATGAATTTTCCAATGCAAATCTTTGGAGAGCCACGCCATGAAGAAATTGTACAAAAATTCAAATACCAAAATTGGCACAATGGGAACTACTTCATTCACAACAAGATTTTTCTCTTCACACAAAAAATCTTTTTTTCAAAGCCGTTAAGATACTAATATACCAAGTTTTGTCTACAATGTGGGTAAGAATAAGAAAAGGTCAATTGAAGGGTAGACAACTTTTGGCAAGGGACGTAAAACACAAACCCAACTTGGAGAAGATTTTAAAATCAAACATTGGATACGATTTCAAAAGAATTAGAACATCTCATGATTATAGGAAACAATTAAAGAAAAATGTTTATGCAATGATACGATAGTTAGGACCACCAACATATTTCATCACTTTTACGAGTGCGAAATAAAATTGGGAACCTTTAACAAAAATGCTTGAATACCTGCACAATTTACGGTAAAGTAGACTACAAAATGATGAGACACATGCTCAAACCAATAGTGAAAAATATGTACTTGTTAAAAGAGATCCTGTAACATGTGCCTGATACTATCGACATTGGATAAATGCAATAAGAAAATAGATATTTCAAATAATTCATTTTTTGGAAAAGTAATCGATTACTTTTCTGTGACATAATTTCAAAATAGGGGAAAGGAACATGACCATTTCCTAATCTGGGTAGAAAATGTACAAATCTATGGTAGAGAAAGCAACACAAATATCATAGATTTTGCTGACAAACACATTACATGTAGCACTGACCATTGAGAACCTAGTTTGGTCATTTTCCACAAACATCACCATACAAGACAATGTAAAAGAGGTTTAGGGAGAAAATGCTGGTACAATTTCCCTATCCCTCCATTACAAAAGACAATGATTCTTGAACCATTAGTCGATAAAGTCAAAATGATTATTGTAGAAGCCTCAAACTGTATGCCTCTTTTCGTGATTCATGATTCCCAAGCTTTCCAAAGGCAAGGGTTAGTATCAAAGGTTTTACAAATGATATAAATCCAATACACAAATACTACTAAAATGAATAACTTGAAACGTAACCAATAAAATGTACAAGCACAAGAAAGGAAAACAAATAAATGCAAACCCCGAAGCGCTTTAAGCTTCTATTGTCTTTCTCTACTCCTTTCGAAACATTGTTTTTGATGCTCAGTATTAGTGTGGGCAGTGTCTATGACTTGAGAAGTGTCAAGAATTTGCTAATTGAAATGAGTGTGTGATCACAAGATGGCTTGAATGCTAGAACCAAACTGACATAGTAATGGTGCACGAGAGCTTGAAATACTGGATCCTTCAAATGGTTATGAAGGGTTTATTATATAGGAATTGGGGATGAAATGAATGGTTGAGATCAATCCCAGAGATAGGGAGATGAACAGTTGAGATCAAAGGGAACTGGAGAAGCCATCAGTAAACTCCACCTCTTCAATTTTTAAAGAGGAGACAAAGTTTGGTTGACTGAAGAGCTAATTGTGAGTTACCTTTTTGAACTGAAGAGGTGGGTGAAGTTACCCATGTGGACTAGAGAGGTGGGTGAAATTACCCATGTGGACTGGAGAGATGGGTGGAGTAACCCATGTGATCTGATTGGAGTTATCTCTATGAAGATAAATGAATATTTAATTCATTTATTTAATTAAAGTTTTCAACATGTGAGATAATTGAA
>MU224320.1:72192-104425 GCA_018584345.1 Thuja plicata | reverse complement strand
TGTCTTATATCTCTTGATTCCTTGTTCTTTATAGAACTGTTCAAACTCTATGGAACAAAACTCACCACCATTATCAGTTCTCACACACTTGATTCTTTTACTAGTCTAATTCTCCACGAGAGCCTTAAATTCCTTGAACCGACTGAAATCCTGTGTCTTACTTTTCAGGAAATATATCCAAGTCCTTCTACTGTAATCATCTATAAAAGATAAAAAATATATAGAACTGGAGATAGAAGGAACTTTTACAGGACCAAATACATTAGAATGAATAAGATCCAAAAGTCCAGAAGACTTGTGAGAACTAGAGTAGAACTAAACACGATTTTGCTTACCATAAACACAGTGCTCACAGAAATCAAATTCAAGATTACAATAATTTAGCCCCTCAATGATATTTTTATTTTTCAAGGTCCTAAGACCCTTCTCACCGATGTGAACAAATCTCATATGCTACAGCATTGTCTTTTCTATAGGAAGCTTTCTTTCCAAAGTGTTTGCACCCTTAGGTACACTTACTACACTGCCATCGAAACCCATTGCCACAGTCTTCTTTACTACTCGTTCAAATGGTGGTGATGAAGTGATAGCCACTCTCTTCTTTGAAACAGAAGAACTATTGCACTGAGAAATGCATGCATCAAGCTGAAACAAAGTAACTCTCCTAGTACCTTTAGCGAGCACCATAGAACCTCTCATCATCTTGCATCCATCTTTCAAAAAGACAACTTGCACACCTAAATCATTCAACATACTTACAGATGATAGGTTTCATGCCAAACCCAGAATGTGTATAACTCCATTGATTCCCTTTACTCATCCATCAAGAAATCTGATTGTGACCCTTCCGCGTCCAAATATCTTTAGGTGAGAATCATCACCCAAGTACACCTTTCCACCATCAAACTCTTCATATTTTGAGAACTAGTTTCGATGAGAGGTCATGTGAAAAGAAGCACCTGAGTCTACCAACCACACATCATCAGATGCATGGGCTGCCAAAGCTACAATAAAATCATCTCCATCTTCTTGAGATTTTTTGGAAGCTGAATCTGAGCCTTTCTTCTTCTTCTTTAGTTCTTTGCAGTCCCTCAAGAAGTGCCCAGATTTATCACAGTTCCAACATTTCACCTTGGACTTTCTAGGAGTCTTAGAACTCCCACGGGATTTGGATATGCCCTTCTTTGAATTATTGTCATGATGCTTTCCTTTGTCGTTGGATCTCCCATGAACAACAAGGGCTTCCTTAGACGAATCTGAAGTCTTTCTTCACATCTCCTCAGATATCAGAGAAGACACCACATCATCTATGTGGAATGTGACTATAGTACTTCTAAGAGCCATCACAAGATGGTCCCATGAATCTGGCAAGGAACAAAGCATGGTCATACATCGATCCTCCTCCTCGATCTTGGCACCAGATGATGCCAACTGTGCAATCAATAAATTGAATGCATTGAGATGATCAGTTATGGATCCACCTTCCTCCATTCTTAAAGAATACAACTTCTTTATCAGGAACAACTTATTCACTAGAGATTTGGCCTGATACACAGACCCAAGCCGTTTCCACAAAGAATTTTTAGTAGTCTCATCAAGAACATTTAGAAGAACGACATCTGCTAGACAGATTCCGATGAGACCCTTAGCCTTCCGATCCTTGATCTCCCAATCCGCTTGAGACATCACTCCAGGTCTCACATCAAGTGACGTAGCCTCCCATAGATCACGGTCTTCAATCATGTCTTCCATCTTGAGTTTCCACAACTCGAAATTAGTGCCATTAAATTTCTCCACCTCCATTGTACTGTATGAGGAACTTGCCATCTCAATCTGCAAATAAGATTCAAAATGCTCTACACAAAAAAAAAACTCCCACTCAACTTGAGATTAGCTCACAAAACCCTACCGAACAACTAGGATCAAAAGTTGATCAGGCTCTGATACCACTTGTAAGGAAACTCAGGTGCATAAACAACTTCCTACACTAATCTCTTAAGAAAAGTATTGTGCAAATTATTTTAAATCCTTACACTTTCAGATTCGTTAACTAATTTAACAATGATATTGCAGCCATATTTAATGCATACAAAAAATAGAGAATGACACAATGATTTACCCTAGGGAAAACCTTTCAGTAAAAAACCCCAGCACTCCAAAATCTACACAATGTATTATCTTCAACACAACGGTTACAACACACTTCTAATGCAAGTTCTTTCGGGAGAAAATCGACACTCAAAGACAAATCTAGTAGCACAAGATCATACCAACAATACACTCTTTTCTTATCCTAGTTTGCAACCCTAAAAAATGCTTATATCATGCACTTTCCTTTTTAGGGCAACTTCTAAAAATAGCCATATTAGGGTTTTACCATTCTCTGAGAAAATAGGAACCCCACGATTGCAGAAGAGTGTACAATAATCAACTTTATCAGTTGCCACATGTCTTGCATGTCTTCACCCGTCATTGAATCTTCTAGAAATAGCTCTTATGTGGCATAGGAATCCATCATAACCATTTCAACCATGATCTCCTTACACACAATTCAAGATGTCGACACATCAAGTGGAGTGACACATCAACATGCCAACTAGACATGTACACTCACACTTAATTACATTATTTGCAAGAAATACATATTACAAAACAAGTAATAAGAATAGGAATTATTAAAGGTTGAGACACCTTATTCCTCACACATAATGCGGGACTAAGCTATAAATGCCAATCTCGCCCTAATTTGTTCACTATTTTCTTCAAGATTTTCAAGATTGTTTTGTTTGTAGCTTTAGCTTGGCCGTTCCCTTGAGGATAATAATAGGAAGAGAACCCTTGTTTGATATGGAACTGTTCACATAACTCTTCAACATCTTTGTTCTGGAAAGGTGTATCGTGATATGTCAGGATAGTTTGACGGATCCCGTATCGACAGATAATGTGGTTAAGTATGAACATTGCTATTTTCTTTCCAGTGATGTAAGTGAGGGGAATTGCCTCCACCCATGTGGTAAAGTACTCGGTTGCTACTATGATGTATTTGTGTCCATTTGTTGAAGAAGGTGTAATTTTTCCCACTAGGTCAAATCCCCACATGGAAAAGGCAATGGTGATGTGATAGGATTTAGTTCCTGGGCTGGTGCATGGATGCAGTCTCCATGAATCTGACACTTTCTACACCTTTGAACATGTTTGTGTGCATCTTTCTCTATTGTGGGCCAATAGTATCCCATGCGGATGATCTTCTTAGCTAAGCTGTTGCCACCTCAGTGGGTTCCACAAATTCCTTCATGTACCTCGTACAAAGCTTTCTGGGATTCAGTGGAAGTGAGACATCGTAGTAGCGTTCTGTCTAGACTTCTTCTATATAAAGAAGTTGAGAGGATGGTATACCTAGAGGCTTGGCAGACGAGGGACTTTCTCTGGTTCCTAGAAAAAGTTGGAAGGTAAGACACTATTTTGGAGATAGTTATAGACATCTTGGTACCATGGTGATTCAGGACCAACAAGGACACATGCTTATTTTGTGATAGATGCTTGGTGTGATGGTACCAAGAGTTCCTCTACTAGAAACTAGAATCTTGTTTTGTTGCCTGGAATATCAATCAGTGATGCTATGGTAGTCATCACATCTACAGCTTTGTTCTATGCTCGTGGGACTTGCTCGAAGAAGATGTAATGGAACTTGGTGCGTAGTATTTCCATCTATGCTTTTTATGGTATGAGCTTCTCATATTTTGTTGTATAATCATTGTTGACTTGACTAAAGATCAACTGCGAATCTCCAAAGACCTTTAGGTTCTTGATTCTCCATTGAATTGCTATCTTTAGACCGATGACTAGTGCTTCATATTCTGCTATGTTGTTAGTGCATGGGAAGTTGAGTCTGAAAGACTTTGGAATTGTATCATGATCTAGAGTGATAAGCACTATCCCTACCACCACACCATGGTTCATGCATGACCCATCAAAATATAGTTGTCATACCTCGATCGTTGGTTGTAGTGTCATAACAGATTCGTCAGGAAAGTCAAAAATAATAGGCTGATGGTCCTAAATGGGTGCCTTTGCTAGTTGATCTATGATCACTTTCCCTTTGATGGCATTTCTATCTACGTACTCAATGTCAAACTCACTTAACATCATTACCCACTTCACAAGTCATCCGGTGAGCACTGCTTTGCTTAGGAGGTACTTTAAAGGATCAATATGTGCGAACAATTTTGTTTGGTGACTCAACATATAATGTATTAGCTTCTGGGAAGTGAAGACAACTGCAAGGCATGAATTTTCAATTGGTGTATAGTTGGGCTCATATCCTACCAATGTTCTTCTTATATAGTAGATGGCCCTTTCTTTACCTGTATCATCATGTTGTTTCAAGAGTACACCTAATGTTGACTCCGTTGCTGAGATATACAAAAGCAATGGTCTACCTTGTACTGGTGGCACCAATATAGGAGACTTGAGGAAGTAGTCCTTGAATGTTTGGAATGCTTATTTGCATTGCTCTATCCATATTAATTTGATGTCTTTGTGCAGTACATGTTGGAATGGGTGGCACTTGTCTGCTAGTTGAGCTATGAAGCACCTGATTGATTGGAGCCTTCCTTGTAACCCTCTTAGTTGTCTCAGGTTCGATGGTGGAGGCATGTCCAATATTGCTTTGACTTTCTCTAGGTCTACTTCGATGCCTCTATCTGACACTATGAACCCTAGTAGCTTTCCTGCTGTGACACCAAATGCACATTTCTTTGGGTTTAAACGGACTTTGTATTGCTGCATTCTGTCAAAGATTGGTCCCAATACTTGTAGATGATCTTTACAAAGCATTGACTTGGATAGTATGTCGTCCACATAGTCTTCCATTTTTTTTTTGGATGAGATCATGAAATATTGTTGTCATAGCCCTTTGATATGTTGCACCCACATTTTTGAGACCAAATGGCATGACGTTCCAATAGTAAGTGCCCCAAGGACATGTGAAAGCTATTTTATGTTGATCCTCGGGTGTGATCCTTATCTGATTATACCCTGAAAAGCCATCCATGAGTGATAGCATTTGATGTCCAGCAGTTAGATCTACTATCATATGAATGTTGGGTAAGGGAAAGTCATCTTTGGGATAAGCTATGTTGAGATCTCTGAAGTCTGTGCAAATCTGTATCTGACCACTATGCTTTGTAACTGGCTCCAAGTTAAATATCCAATCTGCGTATGGTATAGGTCTTATGAACTTAGCATCCAGGAGCTTCTTCAATTCTACTTTGACTAGCAATGCAACATGGGGATGCATCTTTCTCAGCTTCTATTTGATAGGTTTGGCATTGGGTAGCAATGGGAGATGGTGTAGTACTAGCTCTGGATCTAACCCTGCATATCTGAGTAGGACCATGCAAAATTGATCATCCTTGCTTTAAAGAAGTTGATAAACTATTCTCTCTCCTTAGGGGTGAGTGATTTTTCCAAGTATATGTTGTTTGGGTTCTTGTCATCTCCTAAATTGACTTCCTCTGTTTCTTCTTCTAGTAATGCCAATTTCTCCTATGTCAAGGGGAGGAGTTCCTTCTTTCCATCTTCTAGCACCTCAGTGAGGTTTTCGCTAGAAGATACATTTTGTTTTAGCTTTTTATCATTCTTTTGTTCTTTTTTCTTTTGTGGACTGGAAAGAGGAGTTGCCTCCCTGAAATATGCCGCTATATCGAGGTCAATGGAGAAGTCTACCTTGTGGTCTCCTGATGGAATGCCTTCCCTAAGTCCCATGAAATCAGCAATAGCCTCATCGTTCTCAAAGATATCTAAATCACAGGGTCCTTGTTGATCCCACTCTATTAGCCCAGTGTGTACAAGACAGATACTTTCATGGTTGTTTGACTCTAGTTGATTGAAAGGGAATATAGATATGGTTCCTACAAACTTGGATTGTGATGTGGATGCACCACTTGAGGTTTGATAAATGACATGCTTATCTATGTAGGGTTGTTTGGTAATGGTCAGTTGGTCAAATAAGCCATCTAGGTTTATGATAGTGTCTGACCGAGGGGAATATTCTGGGATCAATGGTTCAGAGTCGTGAAAGGATCTCCACTAATACTCGTGGGAGTCAGTCTTAATAGAATGCTCGTCATATGTCTCACTTCCTTCATTATCATCGATTGCTATGTGGAGGTCTATTCGGGTTTGTATGGTTCCCTCTTCAGCGGGCAACAACTATGCTAATATGTTGCTTATCAAGACACGTTTTGTGTTGTGCCCCTAGTGCATCTCTTCTATTTGTTCTTCATCAACTTGGATGTCTTGGATCACCAGACGTGTTCCTAGTTGCCCATAGCCCAACCCTCTTTTGTTTCTCTGGGTTGGTGGGAGAGACAATTCTATTAAGCCTTGTTGCCTTGCCCCCATACCAGTTGTACCATCATACCCAAATCTTTGTAACATTGTGTAACCATTACCATAGTTTGATAGGGGTAGGGGTGGTTGGATTGTCTCTGGTGAGTCTTGGTATAACTAGGTACTGATGTCGTATTCAAATGGCTTTTCTTTTTCTATGTCTCCCCATCTGAAAAAGGTTGTGGGAAGAAATCTAAATAAAATAGGCTACGGAGTTTCTGTAATAATAACAGGTTGTGGCATGCCATAAGTTCTTGGGCTCTGAGGCATGTGCGTAATGGTAAAAGCCTCTTAATATCTGTATTCGCCATAGCCCTTGTCAGTAATGGATATCTTGCCCACTTTCCGTGTGATATCTTTAAGATTTGAATCTGAAGAGGAGGGAATACTTGTGTCCTGGTTAATGACTATCTTTCCTACTATCCGTGTGACATCCTTGGATTCGAATATGAAGAGGATGGGATGCTTGCATCTTGGTTTGATGGTACCTAGTTATCAGTGTTGATTTGGACCGCATTACAGTATTGGAAAGGATTGTGATCTCCCTCTATGCTGATTTCCTCTCCTTGGTGTGGGAACTTGATGCATTGATGGTATGTCGAAGGTATGGCTTGCATTTCATGTATCTAGGGTCTCCCTAGTAGCATGTTGTATCGTAACTCAAGGTCTAGGATCTGGAAGGGATTGTTTTTGACCACTGGACTGATACAAACAGGTAGAATGATAATACCTATAGAGGACCTTTAATCTTCATCATAAGCTCTGATATTTTTCCTTGTTGTGACATCAATGCTTGATTCTGAATAGCCTAGTTTCTTGATTAACTTTAGAGTATAGATGTTTAACCTAGATCCACCATCAACAAGGACCCTACGGATAACGCTTTTGTGGACCTGGACAAGTAAGTGAAAAGGATCATTATGCAGGGTTTTATGCGGTGGCACATCACTATCTATAAATGTGGCATGTTTGTTAGCAGCTATATGGTTGACCATCGTTTGGAAGCTCTTGGGTGTTATGTCCCTTGGGATAGCTGCATTCTGAAGGGCTTGGTCAAGTGCCATTTTATGCTATGGAGATATGCGCAATAGGTCAAACATGGAGATCTGGGCAGGTGTGCACTTTAGTTGATCCACTATGCTTGGTTGTGGGTTTGAGTTTGCTTTAGGATTGGCAAATATAGTAGGTGAGGGTGGTACTCCTTGCAAGATGACTCTGGCATGACGCGTTGTTATAGAACATTTGTTACCTTGGTCTTGATAGTGATTGTAGCCACATGGCTATCTGAAGGATTGAGGCAATTGATAATATTATCACTGTTCACATACATATAGTTAACTTGTTTTGCTTGTCCACTAGACTCGGAGGCTTTTCCCTTGTTGTGATCATGGAAGGTATCATTGAAGATAGTGTGATCAGTTATGCCTTTGGTTTGGGTATTTGTCACATCGATGACCCCTGTATCAATCAGCTATTGGATAGCGTGTTTCAATTAGTAATAGGTAGATGTTTTTTGCCCTTTCACTCGATGAAACTCATAGAAATCCTTGTCATTATACCACCTTGGTTTGTTTTCATCTTGTTTGAAGTCCCTGATTTCAAGGAGAGTGATAGTGTTTGATTGTATCAACTTGCATAAAGTTGATTCCATCGGCTCTCCTAATGGTGTGAAATCTCGTTGCTGGAATTGAAATCGTGGTCTGCGTTGATTCTATTGTTGAATGTTTGACACAGCGGCCACTTGTACAGGGGGAGGTTGGTTTTGGGTGTAAGCTTGTTGAGTGGGCCCTGTGGGTTTTTGGTTGGCCACAGGTGTGCCTTGCAGTGACACCTTGGGTTGTGCATAGTTGACTGTCTTCACATCAATGACACCATCGCTAGTGACATTTTTGTTTTTGTTCCGCCACTTAGCTTTTTCTGTTGCATTTTTTTTTGTATTTGTTTGTGTTGGATCTGCAAGGATTCCTCATTTGACTAAGTTCTACTCGCAATGAACTCCTTGTTCAATGAGTTGTGTGAAGTTTGGAGCTAACCGTAACTCTATTATGAATGACATGTCTGGAATAAGCTTGTCAACAAACATGACTATTAGGTCTTGTTCAAGCACATCATATGCTATGAGGTTTTCCGTATTCCTCCATCTCTGTAGGAACTTTACAAAAGATTCTCCATCCTTCTGTTTGATATTGCAAAGGTCCTTGATGTTGACCTTGCGCTTGATGTTATGATGGAAGTGAGCTATGAAATTTTCAGCCAGTTCACCCCAAGATTGAATGCCATGAGGTAAATGCAAGAACCATTCCATTGCTGGTTCGGCCAATCTTTGTGGGAACAGTGACATTAAATATGTTTCATCATGGGTGACTTCGATGCAACTAGAAAAAACTATCGGATATGTTCAATAGGGTTGGTATTGCCCCTTTATTTGTCGAATTTAGGTACCAAGAAGTGGTTTGGGAATTGAGACATGTGGAGAGAATGGTCAAAGGGTTATGGGTATAAATCCTCTGTGGTGTAGGATTTAGTTTTCCCCAGAGTTTGCATATCCATCATTTGGGTTTGAAGGGTTTGGACTTGTTGCATTAACATGTTTGTTTGATATTTAGGTTGATGTGTGAGGACATTCCTCTATGCTGTAGTGGGTATGAGGCAGGGCCTTTGTGTCCCTTGAGTAGAAACATAGGATTTCATCCTGGGGACTTGATATTGGTTTCCCACCGAGTGATTTGGAAATGGGGGCACATGAGTAGCCCATGGTGGGTTTTGATGCGTTTGCTATTGTGTTTGAAATTGGGGTTGATATTGTTGCTGCTGAGGTTGGGGTTGAAGTTGGGGTTGCTATTGCTAAGTTTGGAATTGAGGCAACTGAAGCTGGGGTTGCTATTGCGTGGGTTGGAATTGAGGCAACTGAAGCTGGGGTTGTTGTTGCGGGGGTTGGAATTAAGGCAACTAAAGTTGGGGTTGTTGTTGTTGGGTTTGGAATTGAGACAACTAAAGCTGGGGTTGTTTTTGCGAGGGTTGGAATTGATGCAACTGAAGCTGGGGTTGTTGTTGCGAGTGTGAGATTGATGTCAGCATGGACAAAGGTGTAGCCTTGGGAGGGCATTGACTGTAAGTTGTACCTGTAGAGATGGATCCTTGTGGGCATGAAGTATTGATCCCAAGACTAGTATGAGTTGACTACAACAGTGACATAGTTTTAGAATAGTTGATGTTTGGTGTAGCTTGAGAGCTTGATTTCCCCGACCATGTGACCGAAGGTGGGAGCATACTAGTAACCACAGGTGCACTTAGTTGCGAGCCTGTCATGTTTTGAGTGGAAGATGTGCTAGCCTGGTTCATGTCATTGGTTTGATTGGGTATCGTCTATGTTAATGTGGGTAATACCAATGGTGGGAAGATTTTAGGGACAACAGGTAGTATCTGAGGAGGCTGAGTAGTGTTTTGACTTGCGAGAGGGTTTTCAGGCCATATGGTTGATACACTAAATTCAATGGGGAGCTTGAATCCTTTCTTTATCAGCATGGCTAAGAAGCGTTTGGGATTCCTCTCTACAACAACATCAAATACTTGTGTGGAATAAGCACCTTCCTCTATATCCTCTAGTTCCTCTTCTATGACATTTTGGAAAAGAGCTTCCCCATGGGGTTGTTCAAGGAACGGAGTAGAACTGGTATTTATGAAAGGATCATTCTCTTGCTCTGTTTCCCAAGCAGAGAATCGGTTGATATATGACTCATCAGGTTGTGTTCTAGCCTTAGACCTTGTGTAAGGCCCTCCATGAGGTGTTTGAGACATAGTGTGGTCTAGGTTTTGTAACTAAAACAAGTGATATAAAGAAAACAAAGAAGAATATCCTTTCTAAGGAAGTCTAAGTTATGTTTAGGACAAGGGTAATTCTAGGGACAAATTTTGATATAGCTTGATCTCAAAGTGGTGATGATATAAAAAGATAAGATTTTCCAACCTTTGCCTTGGACAAAGTCACTTTGATAAGGATGATGATGTTTGATATGATGAAATCAAGGTATTTCGAGTCTGAGCTTTTGAACTAACAATGCTTTTTACAATAATCGTGCTTTACAGAGAAGGGATGATCTTTAATGTTTAGAGATTCACACAATGTTCTTTGCATTTTCTTGGGATATACACTAGTTTTGGAAACCAAATGAAGAGTTCTCTCAAGGTTTTTTTAGGTTAAAAATAGGTGTAATGTATCTCTAGTCAATTGCGGTACAACTCTATCGATTGCGGAAAAGTAAATGGTCGATTGTGGTAGTTTATCACTGATTGCAGTAATAAACAATACGATTGCGGCAATAAACAAGTTAATTGCGACAAACTTCCTTCAATTGTGGCACAATGGAGGCAATTGCGCTAAATAGGAAACAATCTCAAAAAGACTAAGAGATGGGTATCACTGCTTGAGCATTTTGATATTTTTGGAATAATGCTTCTGATTTGCAAGATAGTTGACATTGAAAACCCTAGACTTTAACACGTCTGACTCGTTTTGACAGTTTGGATGTTTTGTTTTACAATTTTAGAAACTGATCAAAGAAACAAGCACAATAGACACTGTGTTTTGAAGAATGAATACTGACAATGTGTATGTTCTACAAATTTTTCAAGTTGCAAGGTTATCACGAGGTCTCAACAATAAACAGTCAGATTTAATCTAGGTCAATGACTTCAGAATACAATGTTATAGGCCCAATGCTTGAATGTTCGTTAGCTCACACAACAATTGTCACACTACTAGGACACGAAGGTGCCCATGTTTTTTTCCGTTTCCAGGTATTATTGTCGTGAAGTGAAGATCTCTTTCACTACACAAATACCGTGGGACACATATGTTGGGCATCTTGGGGGGAAATTCTGTAACCCTTTGCACTATAATAAGGTACCTGTTCGGAGGTAAAACGGGTTGGCCTCTAATTAATCAAGGTTGTAGTAAGGGTTAGTGGTGTCTCTCCAATCAGTTTATATGTGTGTGACTCACTTAAGAGCCTAGTTGATCACGTTGGCTCCTTAGGGATATTCACCCGATCCAGACTATCACCAACACACCTCGCCCAAGCTTGGCTAGATAAGACGAAACTTTGGTTCGCGCCTTGTTTATATACCAATCGGAAGGATTACCAATTTATGGTCATTCTCTGAGGAAGAAGCGCATTCGCCGGATAGGCCTTTCTAAAAAGTACAAAGGTTTCTAATCTAATAATTTGTGCAAGTGCACCCAAAACTCAAGACACAAGGTAAATCGATTAAGCTCCAAAAGTTTGAAATGTGAACTAAGCTACACCACCATACAAGCACAAGTGTTAAATTTTAAGCCCAAAAGTAGGTGTTAATTGCTTGTTCAATTTTAATGCACCAAATCAAGAAATTCTTTGCCTTGTTCAATTTTAGTCCCCACGTCAATCTTAAGCCCAATTTTGAAATGTGAGATGTAAGATGTGTGACAAACACTATTTTTTTAAAACCCAAATCGACAAGTGAATGAATTTTAAGTTGTATTGTTATCTTGCCTCCTTGATTTGTACCTGCTAAAGAAAGTGTTTATTATCTTTAGAAATGAAAGATTTCAATCAAAAATAGCAAAATATTTGGAAACTTCAAGATTGTTGAGATTGCTGAAATTAATGGTGACTTTATACTTACCTATGAATCTCTTAATTGAATCAATGTACCTCGTGTTTGCTTTGCTTTGATCGTTAGATATGATTGCGAGAATAGGCCTTGGTTGTGATCAATAGTTGATGGTTCTCCTTCTGGCAGCTCTTAATACTCTAGCACTTTGTATGCGTCTGATTATCCTCTTGGCCATTAGTCATTTTCTCAATCCCAAGAAATCAAGAAAGAACACACAAAAAGAAAAGTTTTTCAAAGATCTTTCTTTTTTTGAAAATATTTCTCAGAAAAAATAAAATAACAGAGAATAAAGTCCCTATATAATTTCAAGACCTTTCCAAAAATGTAACTTTTTTGATAAGAAATGCTGATTTGTGTCCAAAATTAAATTTTTATGAAATATCATAAAAAAATTATAAAAAATCGTAAAAAATTCAAAAAAATCTTAATTTCTAACTGTAGCTTTCTTATGTCAAAGGATACCTGCAAAAAAAAATTTAGATCATAATTTCTTAATTTGTGCCCTAGGGACCCATTTTATCATAAAAGACCAGTTTAAAAAGATCTGTTATTTTTGCAAAATAATTTCATAGAAATTAAAATCACAAAGAATAGACCCCCTCTATAATTTCAATACCTTTCTAAAAATGTAACTTTTTTGATAAGAGATGCTGATTTGTGTCCAAAATTAAACTTTTATGAAATATCATAAATTTTTTTATAAAAAAACATAAAATATTCAGAAAAATTTAAATTTTGTACTGTAGCTTTCTTATGTCAAAGGGTACCTGTAAAACAAATTTTACATCATAATTCCTTAATTTGTGCCCTAGGGATCCATTTTTATCATAAAAGACTAGTTTGAAAAGATCTGTTATTTTTGTAAAATAATTTCATAGAAATTAAAATCACAGAGAATAAACCCCCTCTATAATTTCAATACCTTTCCAAAAATGTAATTTTCTTGAAAAGAAACTCTGATTTGTGCCTAGAAATAATTTTTTATGAAATAACACAGAAAAATTATAAAAAAATAAAAAAAATCAGAAAAATCTAAATTTTTTTTTGGGGCCTCCTTAGATCAGCATCAACTTGCGAAAAAAATTTCATAAAATAATTCTATGCGGTTTGAAAGATATGACCAAATTTCACGCGAGCTGTAAGTTCACGTCGGGTTCACCAAAATATACATCTCTTTTCATGATTCATGGTTCCCAAGCATTCCAAAGGCAAGGGTTAGTAGCAAAGGTTTTACAAATGATATAAATCCAATACACAAATACTACTAAAATGAATAACTTGAAATGTAACCAATAAAATGTGCAAGCACAAGAAAGGAAAACAAATAAATGCAAACCCCGAAGTGCTTGAAGTTTCTATTGTCTCTCTCTACTCCATCTGAAACATTATTTTTGATGCTCAGTATTGGTGTGGGTAGTGTCTATGACTTGAGAAGTGTCGAGAATTTTCTAATTGAAATGAGTGTGTGATCGCAAGATGGCTAAAATGCTAGAACCAAACTGACATAGTAATGGTGCACGAGAGCTTGAAATCCTGGATCCTTCAAATGGTTATGAAGGGTTTATTATATAGGAATTGGGGATGAAATGAATGGTTGAAATCAATCCCAGAGATAGGGAGATGAACAATTGAGATCAAAGGGAACTGGAGAAGCCATAAGTAAACTCCACCTCTTCAATTTTTAAAGAGGAGACAGAGTTTGGTTGACTGAAGAGCTAATTGTGAGTTACCTTTTTGAACTGAAGAGGTGGGTGAAGTTACCCGTGTGGACTAGAGAGGTGGGTGAAATTACCCGTGTGGACTGGAGAAATGGGTGGAGTAACCCATGTGATCTAATTGGAGTTATCTCTATTAAGATAAGTGAATATTTAATTCATTTTTTTAATTAAAGTTTTCAACATGTGAGATAATTGAATTCTTTTTGATTTAGAACTGCTTTATTGAATGAAATTAAATTAATTTAATTGGAAGAATTTAATTAGTAAGTTTAAATATTTGAATTTAAACTATAGGAAATTGAATTTAATTAATTAATTAATGGTAATTAATCAATTAAGGTTAATTAATTAAATAAAATTAATTATTTAATTAATTTTGGAAATTTGATTAGATGATTTGGGGAATGAATTTAGAGGAAAATAGATGATTAATTAATGATTAAAAAACTATTAATTAATAGATAAAAATTAGTGTTTTTAATGTAAAGTCGCAAGCCTGTCCATTTTCGGGTGTCTACACAAACATTTACACAACTTTGCAAAAGGCATCCTATGATGCTTCCTTCACGTTTGACATGTTTATCAATGAATTGCATTTATCAGAGGAGGATTATATCAATTCACTAAGATCAACAATAGAGAAACCCACTATATTCCTCAAAAGGAAACCATCTGAGATATGGAACAATAGTTTTGCAAAACAAATGCTTGTTCTATGGAATGCAAACGTAGATGCACAATTTGTGCTCAATGCATATGCTGCAACAATGTATTATAGTTCGTACATGGCTAAGGTTGACAAATCAATGACTCGTGCATTTAAAATAATACGTGAAGATCATCAAAGAGATAATATTGATGCTATACAGATGATAAGCAAATTGGGGAATGCTTTGTTGAACTTACAACAAATGTCAGCACAACAAGATGCTCACTTAGTTCTATCTCTTCCACTTAATCAAAGTTCTCATAAATGTATTTTCATCGACACAAGAACTGACAATGACCGCATATTTGTACTCAAATTTGTGAAAGTTTTGAACAATGAACTAGATGAGTCAGAAAATGTGATTGCAAAATATTCAATAGATTATTATTTATCTCGTCCACAAAACATCTCCCACATATGGTTGGCAGAATTTGTTTCAGAATATAACAAAAAAGGATATCAAATTAAACCAAAATCAAAAGCAAACATAATATGTTTCATCAACTACAACAAGCATACTGACTTGGAGAACCACTGTAGAGAACAAATCTTACTTTATGTTCCTTTCACAATAAATGAGGCTACACTTAAACAAAATTTCAATTCTTGGGAATCTGCATATATTCACCATGAAGAAACAATCTTACATAAAAGTGCAAAATTTTGTTATTATGCAAATAGTACATGGGGCGATATTGAAAAAGAAGCTACTGAAATTAATTTGAAAGAATGTGAGAGCGATCAAGAAAATGTTAGAGCCACAACATCTACAACGAAGGAACTATATGATATACAGAAAGACATTGACACAAATGCATATAAAAAACTAGGAAACACACCCTCTAGTGGATTCAAAATAGGGAAGCAACCACAAATAATGGATAAAATTGAGTATTACAAACTTAGACAAATGCTGAACAAAGAGAAACAAACAATTGTGAAAGACATCGTGATGAAAAAGAGAAAAAACATGACAACTCCAATCAATCTATTCTTGATAGGTGGAGCTGGAACTGGAAAAACATTTACTGCAAAATTTATTTACCAGGCGCTTCTACATGTATACAACAAAGTTGTAGACAATGATCCTAAAAAACCAAAAGGAATAATCACTGCATATACAGGCAAAGCATCATATAATATTGGTGGCGTTACACTACAATCAACATTCCATATACCTTTTAACAAACTAGAATTTATTTCACTAAAAAATGACACATTGGACACGATGTGAAAGCATTAAAACCAGTTAGGATTCCTCTTGATAGATGAGATTTCATTGTTAGGATCAACATTTTTTCCGTATATAGACCAACATTTATGTGATATTATGCATAGACATACCTCCTACTTTGGAAATTTAGATACTATATTCTACAGTGATCTCTACCAAGCCCAACCTGTACTTGACTCTATTGTTTTTTATAGTAAACCAATAGAGAAAGATATAATGCCATACATTTTTTGTAAAGACAATGTCAGGTGCTATTCTTTGAAAGTGACAATGCTACAAAAAGATGAAAAGTTTGTTTCAATTCTAAACAAAGACCACAAATGCATGCAAACAATAGATGATATAGAATGCCTTAATCAACATTGCATTCGACCAATACCATTAGACCCAACCCTTCCATTCCTTTACTATAGGAGGAGTGATGTAGATGCACATAACAAAAAAAATCTAGCAATCATGCCTGGTGACAATATTACATTGAAAGCGATAAATGAATATGAGGAGAACTATAATGTGATGCATCTTTATAACCATACTACACCTCTTCCTCCTAAAATACATGTGAAGCCAAATGTGCTTGTAGAAATCTATTCGGGAAACTACAATACACAAGATGACATAGTAAATGGCTTCGACTGAATCTTTAAAACATATACAAAACATGACGAATTTGACATTGTATGGATCAAATTCAATGATCAAAATATTGGTCTACAACAAAAGACAAAATACAGGATATGGTACAAGGAGTCTATCACACAAGATTGGGTACCCATACTCTGCATCACCAGGCTAATCCAGAAAATTTCAGCTAGAAAAAAGATAACAATTAGAAAATAATTCCCTATACAACTAGCATGTGCATGAACAATCCATCGATCACAAGGACTCACAATGGAAGCTCTAGCCTTTGATCCCACTACCATTAAACAACATGGTATAACATATACAACACTCTTGCACACAAAATCAATATAAAACATGTATTTGATCTAAACTCTAACACCCAAAAATTTCAAGGTGAAGCAAAAAATAAATCTAGAAATGGAACATCTAGAGTTAGATGCATGTTGGAAAATTGAAAATGAGAATACATGTCCACATGCAACATTACACTTGCTCTTATGCACATTAAACACTCAAATTTTAAATTCAGACACTAGTGACCTACTCAATGACGATGAAATAATGTCCTCTAACGTTTTATGCTTGCAAGAACTGCATACAAATCCTGACAAAATAAATGAGTTGTAAAAAAATTTCAACTACTCCTCAATACATGGAGTACACGGCATTATGAATTTAACAAAAAAGAACATTATAGTTGCCAAAAAAAAATACCGCTATTCAATAAATGTAGAGGCAATGATGTCCAAAATAATACTCTCTAAAAATGCAATTAACATTTGCAATATTTACGCTAGGCCAAATGCTCCCTTACCAGAAATAACAACGGCTATAGACAATGTAGCCAGCGATATAGAACCCACTAGTTCATCTTGTATATTGTTGGAGATTTCAATATCGATATGGAAACAAACAACAAATACAAAACAACTATTACAACTCATATGAAATACCACAAACTTAATTTCCTACTCAACCATTCACACAATATAAACATGCCACTTATTGATAACATTTGGTCTAACATAACAATAAACATTTGTTCCATTTATAGATCAGAAACATACTGGACAAACCACTTCTCTACTTTTGTGCAAATACATCTTCCACAAGAAAATAATTGAAGTAGAAGACGCAGAAGAATACTAAGAATAACAAAAGACAAACAAATCAATTCATCTATTTAAAACACATGTATAATTCAACAGTCATATTGACTGGCAATTATCACATCTCATAAAAACTTCTCCACATAAGGATTCATTAAATTTTGCTAAGAGAATTATCCATCCAAACCATTTCATTTACAGGAGAAAATGGAGGCAAGCAAAAGACAAGGGAAGCTTACACAGAAAAAATAGGATGAAATAACCAAAAGGTATTCTCTTTTTATTTTCATGTAACCTTAATTTACCGACGTTGACAACGAACATGAGATTAATGATCACCTTCTTGCAGATCCAAAGTCAAAATTTCCAACTGCATTTCAATTGAAGAACTCAATGCCAAAAAGAGTGGAAACACATTTGAAGGATATGTGTTAGTAGTATACAAATTTAATCTTGACAAAGTCAACAAAACACGTGAAGTGTTATGTGCAGAATTGACAGACATAAAAGAAGAAATGAAAATCACACTGAATATCAATGGCAACTTAGTACAACAACATGAAGATAAAATTATCCCAGGGATGGGAATTTCCATTATAGGTTTTGACATTTTGGCATGAACTGAGTACGATCGAGGCGACTTTGACTGTATTCTTTTCCTCAAAGATACAAGTACAGTATAAACTATCACCCGAATGTGCACTGAATACAATTTCATTCCCAGTACAAGAATCAAGCACCTCCTCAACAACACAAGTGAGTTTCCAATTGGAACAGTAGGAGCACTGGTGGTTGGAGTGAAAAAAACAGGCCCACTAAGTGCACTTGAAATAAAGGATGACCACACTGAAGAAGATAGACCACAGGTAATTTGTTCTTTAACTATTAACTATTTATATGTTCATCAAGATCACTAAGTCTGACACATGCATATTTCTTCAATAATTGCAACAAATCTAACTATCTTTGTTCTTTACAACTTTAAATACATCCAAACCTAGCTCGCCACTACATAGAAGTAGAAGAAAAACTCCAGAGGAATGAAGCCCCTGCTTTGCTTTTTAGAAACATTGTTAAGAGGGTTGACAAAAGGAACACATTCCATACAGGTTTGTCCACATACATCTGCAAATTAAATATCAAGAGGACCTTGGAGACTTTAAAATAATTGCAGCAAAAAACATATGAGGTAACCATCAAACATTGTTAAACTCTTAATATTTTACATCATGAATCATAACGTACACTGATATGCAAAAACCCTACAATAGGGTCATGGAATTTTGAAGGTAGCAAATCCATTTTCCAGTCCATTGAATGCATTATGTTCACAATGTCATTTCAAATTTTATGGCTATGGCATTTTCGAAGGGGAATATGTGCATTGCACCAAGTAAGTGTGATCAAGATGTCAACTATGTGCACAAACTCCAGCTCAAGATAGTGTTGACTACTGACAATAAATAGCCATTCATTGCTCTATCGACCACTCAATAATTCAGCATTTGATACCAGCCCTTGGCAACATCAACTATGAAGTATACATACATGAAAAATCCAAAGTTGTCTTCATGTTGCATGACATTACCATCAAAGGATGCTTCACACTGACTCAGAGACATGCAATTACACATGCCACATTATTGCACACTAATGGAACAAGACACAAGGTAAACAACACAACTGCCCAGATTGATAATAGATCAGGTCATGGCTGAGGAGAATAGTGTGGATGAGAATGTAGAGGCCCAAGTGGCTAGCTCCAATTCGGTAGGATTCACTGATCCTCAAGAGGATGGTGACTCCTAAGACTCCAGAACTTCTTTTGAAACACACTCTCCTATTTGTTCCACTTCTAAGGGGTTGGAGGGTGGCCTAGATGATGATATAATGCAAACCAAAATAAGTGATCTATGGCACATTGCAAAGTTAGAAGTATCTGGTTGTCCCACCATGGACAAAGGAGAATTTGAATTCTCTAACAACAGCTCGGGCACTAGGAAATCATAAAGACTCAGAGCAAAAGAGTTAAAACAGAATAAGGTAGATATGGAAGATTCACTCAAAAAATCTCCAACCAGGGGTAGAATCAGAGGGGGGATTATTCCTTTAAGACCTGTCTACAAAAATCTTTTCAATTGGACTTCAGATCCCATGGAAAAAATGACCCCAACTGATGACATTTTTTGTAATTCCCCCATTTCACCTAGAATTTAGGCAGTTTATGATCTCTTCAATTGCTCACAAACCTGTCCTGGGGAAATGGGAAATAGTTCAAATTCCTTTGTTACCAGACTCCTTGAAGAAGACTATGTTGAGGATGAAGAAAAATGGACTGACATAGAAGGTCTACTTTATTACAAAGACATTGCTTCTGAGATTCCTCAGGATGATACTCAACAGGTAATGGAATCTGTGGAAGCCACAACCTCAGATCATGCACATTCTTCTCCTGTCTGCCTAGGTCTACATAAGACTCTTACCAATAGGCCTCTTCCAGATTGTGGCCTATATAAGAAGACTTGCAAAGGTAGGAAATCTCAGGCCAAACTCAAAGCAGAGGACGGCGAGGATCTTGACCAATCTAAAATCACAAAATTTTTTAATGTAGGGAAGGGGAAGTTCCTTCCCAAGGCACAATGAAGGTCCTTTCCTGGAATGTTAGGGGCCTTAATGCCCCTAACAAGCAACATATAGTGAAATTCTACATTTTGTTGGCTAAATCAGACCTTGTGCTTCTTCAAGAAACAAAAATGGATATAGACCAAATCTTGTCATTCTCAAATAGTCTTGGCAATTGGTCTGCTGCGGGGTTTGATGCTTTGGGTTCTTCTGGTGGGATTGCCATATTATGGAACCCTCAAAACATCACTTTCACTTGTAGGGAAAAGAGCTCAAATTGGATTGGAGGGGAAATTAGAAGTCAAGGCTCTAATCTTCGATTTTACATCATAAATGTTTATGGCCCAAATCTGAGCAAGAGGAAAATGGAAGTGTGGTCAGAATTGAGCAAGCTTTTTCAGACTTTGGACTCTGAAAATATTATTTTAGGGGGAGAATTTAATACCATTTCCCACTTCTCAGAAAAATTAGGAGGATCCAACAAGGATACTCAATCTCAAATCAATTTTAAAGATTGGCTCTAGGTGGAATCTCTGATGGAAATAGAGATGGATAATGGAAAATATACTTGGACAAATAAAATATTGGGTCCTAGCAACATAGCAGAAAAACTTGATAGATTATTTTTCAAAGGTGATCTTACTCTTTTTCCCTTTGATTTTAAAGCCGCTATCTCTCCAACTTCTGGTTCGGATCATTTCCCCATCCAACTGGAAATTTTTGGGGAAATTAAACCTCAACATTGTCCCTTCAAATTTGAAAAAATGTGGCTCAAGGATGAAAATTTCTTGCATTTGATAAATGAATGCTGGTCATACTGCAAGAAAAAAGGATAAAAACTATTCTGCTTTGTTTCAAAACTGAAAATTATCAAACAGAACTTGCTCATTTGGAACAGAACACAATTCAAAAACATCGTCGATTCAAAAGAAGAGGTGGAACAAAAGATTAAGGATCTAAATGAATGCATCATGATGTCTGGAATTGATAAAGAGAGTTATGATTTGGAGAAATTTCTTCTAAGAGAACATGAAGAAATACAATCTAAAGAAGAAACCTTTTGAAGAAAAAATCTAGAGAATGTTGGTTGGAAGCAGGAGATAAAAATACAAAATTCTTTCATAACAGTACCAAACAGAGCCGTAGTGTCAATAGGATACATCAAATCATCAAGGCGGATGGCATCCTCACTCAGGATCAATCTGAGATTTAGATGGAAATTGTCAGCTTCTACAAAAATCTCTTCAACTATTCAGATGTATCATACTTCTCAGCCCAGGATAATCTTCTAAAGGATATTCCAAATCTTATTTCGGATTCAAACAACTCTTTGCTACTAGAAAAGTTCATAGAGAAGGAAATTTGGGATACTTTATCACACATGGCCAGGGATAAAGCTCGTAGCCCCGATGGTTTCCCCCCTAGTTTCTTTTTGCACTTTTGGGATATATTTGGGATAGAACTCTCTTCAGCGTTGGAAGCAGGTCGTTCCTCTGGGAGATTTCTTACTGAAATTAACTAAAATTAACAACACCTTCATTTCCCTTATCCCTAAGAAGGAAAGTGCTGCATGGATGGATGAATATAGACCAATTTCTCTATGTAACTTTATATGTAAAATCTTCTCCAAAACACTAGCAAATAGATTAAAATTGGTTCTGAATAATATTATTGGAGAGGAACAAACGAGATTTGTTCTAGGAAGGTCAATTATGGATGGAATCATTATTGCTCAGGAAGCAATCCATTCTATCCAACACAACAAAAATCCAAGTATGATTATAAATTTAGATATTAAAAAATCTTACAACAAGGTAGACTGGAGATTTTTAGCTAAATGTATGGAAAATTTTGGGTTTTCCAAAGCTTGGATCAACCTCATTTATTATTGCATCTCAACTCCAAAATTTTCACTATTGGTAAATGGTTCTCCATACAGTTTATTTGAAGGAACGAATGGAATTAGACAGGGTGACCCTCTTTCTCCCTTCCTCTTCATCATCATGGAAGAAGCTTTGGGGCGCAAGCTCATCAGTCTTCAAGACCAAGGTTTTATTTAGGGAGTGGAAATCACCTCTCCGGTAAAGGCAGTTACTCACCAAAAATTTGCAGATGACATCCTACTTTTTGGTTTTGGCAACATTAGGGAGGTTACTTTCATTAAAAAAACTCTGGATCTATATGCCTTAGCTTCGGGTCAAAGTGCCAATAAAGACAAATCAATTGTTTACTTCCTTAACACTAGGAAGAAAACCCAGCTTAACATGGAGAAGGTACTGAAATTTAAGACTCACTCATTTCCCCGCCTCTATCTTAGTATTCCAATTGACAAAGCCCTCAGGATGGAATCTACTTGGAAACCAATTGGGGAAATATTGGAAAAAAAATGGATTCACGGAAATCAAAATGGCTCTCTTGGGCAGGCAGAGTAGTGTTGATCAAAGCAACCCTGGCAGAAATTCCCATTTATCTTATGTCATGTTTGTCTGTCCCATCGGGGTGCTATATGGATATGGTTAAAAAGCTTAGGAAATTCTTTTGGCAAGGAACTAATTGCAAAATGAAATTCTTTTGGCAAGGAACTGATACCAAAAGGAAATTCTTTGTTATCTCTTGGGAGAAAATATGCAATCTAACGGAGGAAGGAGGTACTGGGATAAAAAATCAACTATGGCATAATCAGGCTCTCAGAGGTAAGCTTTATTGGAAAATTCTAAAGGAGAAAAATATTAAATGGGTAAGAATTCTAAGAGGTAAATACCTACAAAAATTAGAGGGTGAAAATATGATCAGGCTCTTGGAACTTCCCAAAGGTTCCAAAATCTGGAACTTCATCTCCAAATCCAGGGGCATCATTGAGGATAATATCTCTTGGAACATTAAAGATGATTCCAGAGCAAGAATTTGGGATGATTCCTGGGGAGGATTTCCCAGCATCAACTCTATTCTTGGTCAAAATAATATTGCATGGTTTGTACAGATAATTGGGGCCCATTAGTTAAGGACTACATCTTCCCTGACTCTTTGAATCCATCAATTGGTTCTTGGCATTGGAGGGATTTTGAACAACTCAAGGTGGATCTAGTGGAATTGCAGAAATTTAAAAAAGGTACTCTCGGAACACTCCTTTATGATTAGAGAGGAGCAGGATGAATTCATTTGGAATGGTTCCAACTCTAGAGAATATAAGGTGAAAGAGGGTTACAAAATTATATCAAGAGCTTCTTCTCTCCCTCGCCCTCAATTCTCTAATCAACTTTGCTGGAGTAAAGTATGCTTACCAAAAGCGGGTATATTCTCATGGGCTGCAATCCAAGGAAGAATCCTTATTGCAAATTGGTTTAAGAAAATAGGATATCTTGGGCCTTCTAGATGCATTTTTTTCTACAAGAATGAAGAAGATATGAACCACCTTTGGTTAACTTGTCCCTTTGCCTTAGAATGTTGGCAGTGGCTATGTGCCAAGCTGGGATGGTCATCTGCTCTCCCAAATGATATCCTATCTCTCTTCACGTCTTGGCCTCAACTCTTTAAGAACAACCTTTGTGGGAACTGTATGTGTCTAAATGTTGACCTCTAAATCAGCCACAACACAACATAGTCATTGCGCAATCGTTGAATTGCGAAGATGAACATGAATTGTTTATTCCACAATATCGATTGAATCGACCTGTTGCCTCCTATTTAGTTGGGGTGTTTAATTACTCTCAGAACGAGAGGAAAAAACCATAGACCATTGCTAAAATGGAGGATTTGAAAGCTTTAAAAACTTGAAATGAGATTATTCTATATGAGAGATGCAATTGTAATCTAGGAATGAAACATGCAGATTTAAAGCTAAGAAACTTGAAAAAGATAACATAATTAAGCTACTTGATAGTAAACAAACAAAATTGAGATGAAAATTCCATTAAGATAAATGAAATTACACTAAATATGCAATGAAAGCTTGAAAATATGAGAGAATTGAGACAATAATTCACTATAGTTTTGGTACTCTAAAAATTGCTCTCTTCAAATGAAGGAAAGAAGGTCCATAATATAGAAAATCCTTAAGAGAGGATGAAGAGTTTCTTGGGAAGAAACGACTAACTCTTCATCTTCATGGAGGAAGGTGAGACACAAAAAGGAGGAATTATTTAATTAAATAAATGAATTATTGCCACATGGGTGGCTTTTTACTTTGTTTGAATTATTAAATTCAATTGAGGATAATCCATTCAAATAACCAAATAATATTTAATTCCTTTGATGTGTATTAGATAAAGGGGGTGGGATTGATTTAATTTAAAAGCACTTAGGACTTTAAAATTAAATTAATTAATCATAGGGATTTTTAGCTAATAAATCTTGAAATTTTAGGAATTAAATATAGTGTAAGATTTATGTAAATTTAGGTTTTCTGCATTTGAGACTAAGTCAATTAAAGACAACTAGGAAGAAGAATATGCCTAGTACAATAGGACTTCGATGATGAGAACATGCACCAAAATTGATTAGAATTGTAAGGTGCCAATTTTGGGGTGTTACATTTTGCCCCTCTTTGAATTGATGTGCGAGTAGCGCATTGATTCAAAGAATAGTCTGATGTGACATATGAAGATTTCGGGAGTCTAGGTTAGGTTGCCAAGACACCGATCAGATCGAGAAGCAGAACCATCTTCTGAACAAAGCATGATTCTCTGAAGTCTAAGTTAGTTTGCAAAGACAACAGTCCAAATAACAAATTGAGAGAAGATCAGAATTGGGATTAGATTGCCCAAATGTCCACCGATAGCTGATGAAGATTTAGGACTATCTCCAGAATCAGGGTTAGATTGCCCCAATACGAAGGTTAGTCCGCCGAGATCTGGGTTAGGTTTCCCAGATAATGGTCGAAAAGAGATTTTGAGAGCCATCTTCAGAATGAAGCATGTCTTTTAGGAATTAGGGTTAGATTGACCCAATACCCTATGGGATTTCAAGAATCATCTCTAGAATGAAGCTTGATCCTTGAGGACCCAAGTTAGATTGCTCAGATACCTAGAAGGATAGATGACAAGATGACAAGATGCGAGGCATCAAGATGCTCCTAGAGATTCAAGATCATGGAATATCCAATTTTGACCATAAGGTACAAAATAATGAATATGCCCCAAGTGATGAGATGCCCCTAGCAATGGGGACTTTTGATTTAGATCAGACTGATTCGAGAATGATGCGAAAAGATTCAATGATGCAATCATCCTACCCCCTCAGGAGTGAAATTGAAAGATGACACAATAGAAAGATGACCGACAATAAAAGATTGCAGATAGAAGTAAGATCAAAGATTCAGAGAAATTCAGAGATAGATCAAGAGAAGGTAGAATTGATTTAGAGCGATTAGGAAATCATGTTGACTGGTTTGACCATAGTTGACCAAGTTTGACCATAATTGACTAGAGTTGACTTTGATGAAAAGATTGCAGAAGCTGAGAAAATGATGACGAGAGATGATTCTGACAAGAAAGCAACATCAGAAAATTGACTGCACAAGCGTCGAAGCACGTCGGTCCCAAAATTTTAAAACACAATTTTGAGCTACTTAGGAGTGTCAGATTTTGATTTTGATCACGAAAATGGATTCAGAATGGTTGATTTAGCCAAGGGTGCAATTTTTGCGGAAAATGGAGCACTTGTACGGTCAAGAGGAATCTAGGACAAAAGATGAGAACCTTCGAAGAATGAGAAGACAATGAAGAGAGCACCAAAATTATTGCTATGCAAGCTTAAAATGCGAATGCAAGCCTAAGCTAAATGCATTCCTAGGACTTGGTTGTTGGACTCATTGCATAATTATCATCATCGAGTTTTGGAACATCGGAGTTGATACAATCCTTACTGGCGCCAATGCAGCCATAAGGATATGAATATGACTTTCATCAGATAAAATATAGGAAACAAACGCAAGTGCCAGGGCACAAAAGCCAAGATGACCTGAACATTGTTTCTAGTTTGATATAGTAAGAGTACAAAAGTAAACAAACAGAGCAATAATAGTCAAGGATATAGTTCCAACCTCCCCTTGGCGTACAAATAAACAAGATCAAGGGATGTGAGGCTTTTCCTCCTTAATGCAGAAGCTCTTATCACATACACCCTATTTATTTGACGTTGCTAAATCATCGAGACTACACCAACATGCAGTAGACAAAAGAAAATATCAATGATAACCATGAGAACAAACAACATACAAAGAAAGATTCAATCATAGCTCAACATGTTTCAAAGTTTACGAATGTGCATGTTTAGAGGGTGTTGAAAAACACCGTTGTGCTTGTGAGTGCATTGTGTTTGATTGCTATCGAGAGATGTTTATGTTATGATGTCCAATGTGTGTTGAAAAACACAGATGTGTCCAAAGAGAGTGTTGAAAAACACTATTTGATTGGGGTGTTGAGAAACACCAGTTTGTACCAGCAGATAGTTGTCCTTTAGAACTGAAAAGATTACTGACTCAAGTGTAAAATGAAGATGTGATCAAAGTGGGGAGCCATGCCCCCAAGTAATGAATGTTGATGACTGACTTGACTCATATAGAGAAGATGAATCCGAGTGGATTTCCCCCAAGCTATGACGCTGGGGTCGTGTCAAGTTAGGTGGGATCTTTGAAAAGACCCAAAGTGGATTGATGTCAAATATACAGATAGTGAGTTGATGTGAGAAATCTCAGTAGTACAGTGACAGTAGGTAGACGCAGTGAGAATCATTGGTGACTGACGCAAGAAATATTCTCAAGTATAAAGATCGGTGTGAGATCTAGGCATCAGCAGGCAGACTTAGTGAGAACCACTGGTGACTGATGCAAAGAGGAGAGAGAATCCAAAAGATAGGACAATGCCCCCTAGACCGAGAAGACGGGAAGATGCCCCCGAGTGTGACTAGTTTCAATCCATGTGAAATTGAGTAAAATCTCAAAACTAACTGAGAGCGAATGCTTGAGCGAGAAAACTAAAGCAAGAAAGCGATCTAAAGCAGGAAAGTAGGAGAGAAAATTGCAAGAAAGCCAAGGGATGCCGCGATAGATAGAGCATTGTGGAATGAGAGGCACCTGTTTACCAAGTTTTCACCATCTTGGCAGAAATTCTCTTTTTTCTACCATGACACCTGTTTACCAAGTTTTCATCAATGACACATTTTTCTCTTTTTTTTGTATTTTTCATTTTTCAATTTTTTTTTGTATTTTTTCATTTTTCAAATTTTTTGTATTTTTTCATTTTTCAATTTTTTTTGTGTTTTTAATTTTTTTAATTTTTTTGGTATTATCAAGGCGCATGTTTACCAAGTTTTCACCAGGATAATAGATACATCAAAGCGCCTGTTTGCCAGGTTTTCACTAAGATGAACATTTTTTTAGGACATTTTGCAATTTTTAGGATTTTCTCAGAGTAGAGTATGTACGTGGGCATTCAGAAGACATCTCTTCTATAGAAATTCTTCAGATGAAGAGCGTTGATAGGCTCTTTGAGCTATTTTCCCTCTGTGGTAGAGAGCCGGTAAGCGCAAGACCCAAATACTACAGTGATAACGTACGGACCAAGCCAGTTTGGTTCAAACTTTCCTTTCTGGACCCATTGCTGTTGATTCTTGGGGTTCTCTCTCAGGACAAGATCACCCATTTGGAATTCCCTTGGTCTGACCTTCTTGTTGTAACTTTTAAATATTCTCTTCTGATATGCTCGGAGATGATTGAACGCCACTTTCCGACGTTCATCCAGTAGTTCAAGCTCTTGAAGCTGAGATATTCTGATATCATCATCAGTAATGAGGCCCTTCATAGAGACTCGCAAGGTAGGAATCTCAACCTCAATAGGAAGCACTACATCTACACCATAAACTAGAGCAAAGGGTGTGGCCCTTGTTGGTGTTCATATACTGGTGTGGTAAGCCCATAAAGCTGGATTAATTTGGAGATGCCAGTCTCATCCAGATTTGTGTACTGTACGGTGTAAGATCTTGAGAATAGTCTTATTTGAAGCTTCCGCCTGTCCATTACCTTGGGGATAATAGATAGAAGACCAGTGCTAAATAATTATGAACTTAGCGCATAATTATTTTAGATCCTTGTTCTTGAATTTCCCCCCATTGTCAGTGATTATTGGTGAGGGTACACCATATCTGCAGATGATGTAGTTCAGTAAAAACATGGCCACAAACTTGCCATCAGCTATGATGAGGGGCACTGCCTCTACCCACTTGGTAAAATATTCTATAGCAGTAATGATGTATTTATGTCCCCTTGAAGAAGACGGATGTATCTGACCCACCAAGTCAAAGGCCCACTTCTGAAATGGCCAAAAGCTGACGAAAGGAATGAGCTTCGTAGCAGGAGCGTGGATTAGATTTCCATGAAGCTAGCACTGTTTGCAAGATTTAGCAAATTGTGTGGCTTCTTTCTCCATATCCGGCCAATAGTAACTAGCTCTAATAAGTTTGCGAGCTAGTGTCAGGCCGTTTGAATGAGACCCACAGACACCTTCATGCACCTCTACTAACGCACACTTGGACTCATCATGTTCTAAACACCTAAGGAGGGTACCATCTAGACCTCGCCTATATAAGTCATTAGCTATGATGACAAACCATGAAGCACTGTGGATTAAGTGGTGTTTCTCATTTCGGGTGTAAGTGTCCGGAATGATCTGGTCACGAAGGTAGGAGTAAATATGGTGGTAGCAGGATGAGTCATGTCCAATGACTGAACAGATCATCCAAGATTCAGGGGAATTATAAGCATGGTAGCATAAAGTCTCCATTAGGAATTCATGTCTGAAGTGATTTCCTGGCATTTGTAACATGGAAGCCAGAGTAGCCATGGCATCGGCTGTTTTATTCTCTGCCCTTGGAATTTGTTGGAAAGTAATGTTAGCAAAGTATTTCTTGAGATCATCAACCATATTTTTATAAGGCACTAGTTTTTCATCTTTTGTTTGGTAGATATCATTCACCTAATTGATAACCAACTGTGAATCTCCAAAAACCTTTATCTCATTGACACGCCATTCAATAGAATTTTTTAATCCATTAATCAAGGCTTCATACTCAGCAATGTTATTTGTGTAAGGAAACAACATTTTATAAGCCTTTGGTAATGAATACCGTTGAGGTGTAATGAACAAGATTCTGACACATGACCACTGTTGGGTGAATGATCCATCAAAGAACATGGTCTATGTATGATGTGTGAGAAGCATGATGGAATCATCTGGGAACTCAATCCTTAATGGTTTATAGTTTGCAATAGGTGCCTTAGCCAACTGATCTGCAATTGATTTCCCTTTGATAGCTTTTCTTTCCACATACTCAATGTAAAATTCACTGAGTATCATGACCCACTTAGCTAATCTACCCGTGAGGGCAGCTTAGTTGAGTAAGTACTTTAATGGATCAATTTTTGCAATGAGCCTTGTAGTGTGCCTTGTAGTGTGAGCAAGCATGTAATGCCACAATTTCTGGGAAGTGAACACCACCGCCAAGCAAGCTTTCTCAATGACAGAATAATTCATTTCATAGGAGACCAACATTTTGCTGATGTAATAGATTGCTCTTTCTTTATTATTTTGATCTTCTTGGGCCAATAGAGCACCCAGAGAGGTTTCTACAGCTGAGATGTATAAGATTAATGGCTTCCCATGAATAGGAGGTATTAATATAGGCGGATTAGCCAGATATTGTTTGATTTGTCGAAGACCTTGTTCACATTCTTTATCCCATTCATAGGTTACACCTTTATGTAGAGTTTTAGTAAATGACTGTGACTTGTCAACTAGCTGTGAGATGAAGCATCAGATAGACTAAAGCCAACCTTGAAGACCTCTCATTTGCCTGATATTGCAAGGTGGAGGAATTTCTATGATAGCTTGCACCTTTTTAGGATCCACCTCGATACCTTTTGCGAAGATGATATAACCAAGCAATTTTTTAGAAGTTACTCCAAATGCACATTTCTTAGGATTGAGACGTAGTCTAAACTTTTCCATACGATCTAGTATAGGGCCTAGATTAGTAAGACATGCCTTCCTATCCATGCTTTTAGCAAGGGTGTCATCAACATAATACTCCATTGTTTTGTGCATCATATCATGAAATATAGTAGTTACTGCTCTCTGATACCTGGCTCCAACATTATTGAGACCAAAAGGAATAACATTCCAGCAGAAAGTGCCCCATGCACAAGTGAAAGTAGTATTTTCTTGGTCCTCTAGTGCAATTTTAACTTGGTTGTAGCCAGAGAAACTGTCCACTAGGGAGTACATTTCATACCCTCCTATCATATCCACAATCATATCAATGTTGGGTAGTGGGATATCATCTTTTGGACATGCCTTATTTAAGTCCTTGAAGCCTATACAGACTCTAATAGATTTTTCATGCTTCAACATTGGAACTATGTTGGAGATCCATTCTGCATAGTCAATTACTCTGATGAACCCAACTTTTAGGAGTTTCTCTAATTCCGCCTTGACAAGCAGAGCCACATGTGGATGCATTTTTCTGAGTTTTTGCTTACTGGTTTTACTCCATGAGCTATTGAAAAGTGATGCATGATAAGATCAAGATCTACACTAGGCATGTCAGAGTATGTCCATGCAAAGTTTATCTTTTTCTCTTTGAAGAAATCTGTGAATTCTTTGAGTTCTTCTGCGGACAATGATTTAGCCACATGAATAATGTGTGGATGTTCTTCTATACCCAAATTTACTGGCTGAGTCGGCTCAATTAGTACCGATGATCATTCCTAGAAATGAGTCAGAAGCACATCAAGTATCTCATCCTTAGGCACCTCAGAGAGGTTTTCACCTTCAAATACATCTATTATTTTTACTTTTTTCCGCTTTGACACTGCCACAATGTGGTTTTCACCGTCAGAGTGCCTATTTTTTCTTCTTTTGATTTTATGACTAAGATGCTTGATATCACTTTCGGTCATGCTGACACTATCTTCTCTAGTGGAGGACATTACACATTCAACAGTGTGGAGATAACAGGCTAGAGAATAGTCATTCTGGAATGTGAGGTATTTGTTGGATGAGGAGGGGGAATTCCAGTCTATTAGCTCGGGATGTTGGAGTGAGAGAGAAGTGATAGGTTCAAGTGGATTCATGGTATAATCATCGAAAGTGCAAACTAGTAAGCTGAGACCTAGAGAAATCTCATCCAAAGGTGTATTTGAATCCCTTTGACTCCTAGCGACTATAGTAGAAGACACGTTAACATCTATGGAATCAAACTTATTAGACCTTAGACTAAAGCCTTCACCTATGTTGAGAAGGTTTTCAGATGTATGTGTAGTATCAACATTCCTGTCAAAGGATCCTTCTGAAAGACTATCAAAATCATATTCATGGGAATCTGTGTCCAAACTCTGACTGGGATGTTTGCACCATGAAGGTTTGGGAGTTCTTGTGACACTAGCCTGTTCTTGCCCAAACTACTCTTGAAACTGTGATGGTATGTATCATTCACCATAGAAACCAGGATCTTGTGACACTTTCCATTGTTCGTATGCCAGAGAAGTGAATGGAATATCACCATTGGAGTTACTAATAGCCTTTGCTGTACTGGCATGTATTATGACATCATCTATCTCAGCAAAGAATGCTGTCAGATCTGGAGGAATAGGATAAGGAAAGCAATCCTTGTCAAAGCTATCCTCTGCGGTGTCAACTGTAGCCGTATCCTCAGGTTTTGGTTCTAGTCTAGGTTCAGATTTAGATACAAATTTGTTGATCCCTATATGGAACATGATCTTCTTGAAGCCTAAACTAGTTGTATCTTTCATTCTTTGACCCGTAGCTTTAATAGGTTCAACTAGCCCATTACCATTCATCCCTATTGGACCACTCCCTTTGTATCCAAAGCGTTTCATGATTTTAAGACCTTCACTATTGGGATCTAGTTCATGAGCTAGGGTAGTCTATTCAGATATGTCCTTTCCTTTGTAAAGCCAAGCCTTAATAGCTCTTTCCTCATCTTCATCTTCTAATGGTGTTAAAGCCCGTACAAAGGCACCATCATAAACTATTTCAGGAGGAGTAGTAGAAGATTTTTTGTTCTTAGAAGGTCTCCCGTAAGAACGAGGAGATGGAGGTAGAGCTGCTAATGATAACTCAGGTTCTATTTGATACCCCCCTATGCCTATGTC
>MU224320.1:58745-72094 GCA_018584345.1 Thuja plicata | reverse complement strand
TATTAGCAGGAACTGTCACTTCTGCACCATGGAAAGGAAACTTGATGCACTGATGATACGTAGAGGGAACCACTTGCATTTCATGGATCCACGGTCTTCCCAATAGTATGTTATAAGCAAGAGGAATTTCCAGCACTTGACAAGTGACATCTCTTTCAATAGGTCCAACCCGAATGGGTAGCACAACTAAACCTTTAGGCTTTCTTTCTTCTTCATCATAGGCTTTTATAGTAATTTTCTTGCGGGAATCTATGCGATCTTCATCATAGCCTAGCTGAGCGAGCAAGTGAGTAGAGAAGATTTTGAGGCCGGCACCATTATCAATAAGGATGTGGCGGATGAGCTTTTGGCCAATCATGACCTCTATAAGCAAAGGGGCGTTATGCAGGTAGCTGACCAAATGGTCATCTTCTTCTGAGAAAGATAGATAGTGCAGTGAAGTCAAGTGACCCACCATAGATTGAAACTGATCAAGATTAATGTCTTTGGGGATGTTAGCCTCTGCGAGGGATTTATCTAGAATCTCCTATGAGCATGCGAGATCTTCAACAACTCAAAGATGGTTATTTGAGCGTTGGTTCTTTGCATCTAGTCAAGAATGCTATAATTAGTATTAGGAGGTGTGGGGACCACTTTCATGGTCTTGTTGGCAGGGCCAACAATAGCTTTATCCGTGGGTTGCTTCGGTGCGGAGGTAGTAGCAGCAGGGTCATGACCCTTGAGAGTGATCTTAGCGTGGGATTCGGTAACGACATTTGCACAATCCTAAGATGATTCAGGTTCAGACAAGCAAGACTCATGGCCTCTCAAGACAAACAGGGTCTTAGTATTAGGAGCATCCCCGCTCTCCTTGATAGTAATCACATCACAATACTCAACTTCGACAGGTTCGATCATGTTGATGACATTGTCATTAGTGGTATGTGTGTAGTTAACCTTGGCATTGCTACTCTTAGCGTTGGAAGACTCACCTTTCTCGTGAGGAGGAAAGGGATCTTTAAATGCCTGGTGATCTAAATTCTTATTATGATTATCCACAACAATATCACCATTATCAATCATATCTTGGACCTTATGGCGCAACTGAAGACAAGTAGAAGTCTTATGACCCTTGTTCTGTTGATAGTCACAATATGCATTGTCGTCCCACCAATGGGGTCGCGGTTGCAAATCACATGGATGCTTGTCCAAAGGAGTGAGAACCTGGTTTTGCACCAAATTCTTGTAAACTACATCAAGCGGTTCTCCCAAGGAAGTGAGTTCACGCTTGGGTCGAGGGGCCCAAGGTTTGTTGCTAGAGAATCTGGAAGGCGGCTGAGTGTTTGTTGTATCCTTTTCAGCAGTTTTGATCGCTTGTATGCTAGAAGTAAGATTGAAAACTGGTTTTGAAGGAGCCAGGGTCACATTATCAACCACTCCATCATTCACAATGTCCCTATTCTTGTTGAAAAACTTCCCTTTATATTTGTTGGAAGAGGAGAAACCTTGTTTGTAGTCTTTGTGTAAAGTCAATTCCCCTTTCTTAACCATAAATGCCTCTATCCTCACAACTTGCTTAATCATGCTATCAAAATTGAGGGGACCTTGAAGTTGTACCTGATACCCAAATTCAGGAGTGAGATTGTCCAAGAAGATGTCGAGTTTCTCAGATTCAAGTATTTTATGAGGATACTTGGTGCAAAGCTGTCTCCATCTCTAGAGAAATGTCAGGAATGGCTCCCCTTGTCTTTGCTTGAGATTGTAAAGGTCCCTGATGTTGACAAGATGTTGTATGTTGTGAGAATAATGATGGATAAAGACATTTTTGATCTCGTCAAAAGTCTTAATGGTGATGGGTAGTCGAGAAAACCAATCCATGGCAAGTCCACCCAGACTTCGGGGAAAGAGATGCATTAAATAAGTTTGATCATGAATGAACTCCTTAGATAGGGCCCCAAATTCTGTCAGATGATCCTAAGGATCGGTGATACCTAGATATTTATCATACGTAGGGAGTTCCACACCCTTGGGAAAAGGTGGGATATGAAGACTCCTATCAAAAGGAAAAGGATAGATACTCTCCATCATGAATTATTGTGTGGGTTTTTCCTTATCCTTTACAATTTGGATACTTTGGTTTTGCATATCTCGAATCATCTTTTGCAATTTGGTAGTCTCAGTCTCTTCTTCTTTAGTCACAAGTGTTTCCACTTTGAAATCTGGGGGTAGCTTAACTCCTTGGTTTGTCAATTATAGAAAATATTTCTCTTTATCTTCTGGAAGGAGAATTTCCATCATCTTGATGAGGGCCTTATTAGATTTTGCAGCATCTATGTCATTTTAAGTTATCGGATCATCATCATTACCGAGGATCTCATAAATGCTTGGGTTCTGATCTTGACTTTGATCATGTGGAGGAGGGCGATGGTGATGCTGATCACCTTGTTGACCTTGATCATTTTGAGATTGATCATGAACCTCACTATATTGACCTTGTGGGAAGTCGAAAGGGCTTCCCATGTTATTGATGTGGGATTGTGCTGCGTACACAGGTTCAGTGTGAGTGTGCGTATTGAGCCGAGAGTTCATGGCCAATGTAACTTTTGGCGGGTCAAAGGGGTCGATGGGTCTAGAAGAATCAATAGGTTCACAAGGATTGATAGGACCAAAAGGATTGGTGTCATCAAAAGGATCACTAAGGTAGCGAGGATTGTCAATAGGGTCGACCCAAGTAGGTGACCTTCTAAATTTTTTTTGATCTTGAAACAATGGTTCAGGTTGTCTTTGAAACAAGGGATTATAGCATTTCTAGAACACCGGTCTCAGATTTGGACTGGGATCTATACTAAATGGTGAGGAGGAACGTGAGGATCCCTCTTGACTATTAGATTGAACAATAGGTTCAGAATGACCTCTTCCTTGATTATGAGATCTACCTCTACCTATCCCAGAACTAGGAATGGGAAATATGTTGCCACTTCTAGTCATAACAGGCATAAACGAAGATAAAACAAGAGAGAAATTAGGATCTAACTCAGAACTCTGTCTCTAGAAATAGCAAAAAGGAGATAAAGGCTAGAACAGCCAAGATGTGAAATGCACCCAACATGAATCATCAAGAGTATGACTAGAATAGCCAAGACGTGACTATCATGTCACAAGGTACAAAAGCACAAAAAGGTAGGACAGAGAAAAAAGAGACAAAATGAGTTTGAGAAAGAATCAGTCAGTTCACAACTCGAGTCAATCAGTTTCAGACTGCAGACAACAGGGAAACAGGCAATCAGATCTCAGACAAAAATCAGATTAGGTGAAAAACTCATCAGTCAACGGGAAATAGCTCACTATTTTGGGACACCAGGGTATAGATTCACGTGAGAAAGTGCTGGTTTGTGCGAGAAAATGTTTAACTGCATGTGAGAAAATGAAAGTTCGCGCGAGGAAATGCTCAGTTTCTAAAATCTCGCGCGAGAAAACTCCAGGTTTTGACAGATCGACTCAATTTTTGAGACAAAAGTCAGATTTCAAGACACAGTCAGGACTGTTCTCTAACAGAATTTCCAGATTTAGGACAGTTTTATGACAATTCAGATCAGCAATCTCAGTTTGAATGTGACAAGCAATTGTTAACAAGCACAAAGTTTTAATCAAATAATAGTGACACAAGAAGTAGCCGCAAACAGTTCTACCAAGGACAAGGAAACTTGGCAGGATCATGGGAGTCTTTGTTTAATCATGATTGGATAGTTTAAGACTCGAAACAAGCACTTAGTTATCCTTATATTAAAAATGGTAGAGAAAACAAAATTCGTGCCTCACTGACTTATGTGTATGTGTGCACCTCACACAGCAATGTCACCCCCGAGAGGGCGCCCATGTTTTTGGTGTTTCCAAGGACTAAATAAAATATGTTCAAAGGTTACCCTTAAAGTAGGGGCCAACATCATATACCACTTCAAGCATCCAGGTGCATACCTATGTTGAGAATCTAGGGGAGAGATTCTTCCCCCTCCCTGCGCAAAGATTATGTCTTCTTTCAGAGGTGATTTGGGTAGGCAACTAACTAAGAAAGTTTTTAGTGGGCTTCCATTCACAATAACCTTTGGTGTGCCTGATATAGGGTTGGGGCCTCGCAGCCACACTAACACTTGAATGTCATACACCCCTGCAAGCAGGGTTGGGAGCAACGCCGCTCAGTTCAACAGACAAGGCTTTCTCAAGATGATAGTCAGAATCATGAGAAAGAAGTTACCATGGCTTTGGAGTCTTTGGACTTGACAAAGCATACTTTATTATAGTGAGGTGGAATCACCGGCGATAGGTGTGTACTCACTTGGTTCATTTCTAGAGGTTCAACTTCTGGCAGGTCCTCTAAAGGTGACACAAAACTTGGCTTGGATTCGAGGGTCAGATTTTCTGATTCTCTCAAAGAGAGAAGAGCATACTTCTCTACCTCTTCACCTTACCCAAACACGCAAGACATATTCATCACTGAGGTAACTCTGCTCCAACCAATTCACAAGCTGTTGGGTTTCTGATTCTCTCAAAGAGAGAAGAGCATAATCCCCTAACAAGTGAACGTGCTAAAGGTTTGTTAACTTTCCTTGCTTCCCTAGGTCTCCATCATGTTAGCAATTTCTCGGTCTCAGAATCATCCATGGGCATCACTTCCATGTAATGAAAAGCCTATTCCCCTATTTTTCTATCAAGATTCCCAAGAAATTTTAACAAGGCCCTAGTTATACTATGTGATGAAAGCAATAAACAAGCACAACATTTTAAAATGATCTTCAACAATCGTCCTGCACGCAAACCGTTAGCAAGTTTATGTCTTCGTCAAGTGACATGCAGCCCACTATTATGTTGTCAGAGAAATCAGAGAGATAAAAATAGCAGCATGTGAGAATAATCAGAAAAATAGTAACAGTAATTGCAAAAACTGTGAAATTCCAAAGACTGGCACCAAGTCTCACGCGAGGAAGTACAAGGCTTCGCGCGAGGAAATGCACCAACTGGTGTGAGAAAACTCCAGGTTTTGTCACACGGTACGCTCAGAATTCTCGTGCGAGAATCCATACACAGAGAAGTACGGATGTACGGTAGAGTACATAATTTTGTCAAAAAAAAATTTGAGAGTGAGGTCAGAAATCAATTATTGCCCCATGGTGGGCGCCAAAATGTATGTGTCTGAATGTTGGCCTCTAAATCAGCCACAACACAACATAGTCATTTCTCAATCGTTGAATCATGAAGATGAATATGAATTGTTCATTCCACAATATCGATTGAATCGACCTGTTGCCTCCTATTTAGTTGCGGTTTTTAATTACTCTCAGAACGAGAGCCAAGAACCATAGACCATTTCTAAAATGGAGGATTTGAAAGCTTTAAAAACTTGAAATGAGATTATTCTATATGAGAGATGCAATTGTAATCTAGGAATAAAACATGCAGATTTTAAGCTAAGAAACTTGAAAAATATAACATAATTAAGCTACTTGATAGTAAACAAACTAAATTGAGATGAAAATGCCATTAAGATAAATGAAATTACACTAAATATTCAATGAAATCTTGAAAATATGAGAGAATTGAGACAATAATTCACTATAGTTTTGGTACTCTAAAAATTGCTCTCTTCAAATGAAGGAAAGAAGGTCCATAATATAGAAAATCCTGAAGAGAGGATGAAGAGTTTCTTGGGAAGAAACGGCTGACTCTTCATCTTCATGGAGGAAGGTGAGACAAAAAAGGAGGAATTATTTATTTAAATAAATGAATTATTGCCACATGGGTGGCTTTTTACTTTGTTTGAATTATTAAATTCAATTGAGGATAATCTATTCAAATAACCAGATAATATTTAATTCCTTTGATGTGTATTAGCTAAAGGGGGTGGGATTAATTTAATTTAAAAGCACTTAGGACTTTAGAATTAAATTACTTAATCATAGGGATTTTTAGCTAATAAATCTTAAAATTTTAGGAATTAAATAGTGTAAGATTTATGCAAATTTAGGTTTTCTGCATTTGAGACTAAGTCAATTAAAGACAATTAGGAAGAAGAATTTACCTAGTACAATAGGACTTGATGATGAGAAAATGCACCAAAATTGATTAGAATTGTAAGGTGCCAATTTTGGGGTGTTATAGGAACCTATGGATTATCTCACCCTCAATTTTCATTTGGGAAATTTGGAAGGAAAGAAACAAAAGACTCTTTCAAGAAAAATCCTTGGATAATCCTTCAATTTTGAATAGAATTGAAGTCTCCATCGTAGAGGTAATGAATGCCCGAATCCAATTGAAATCGGTTCAACATAAATATTACACCAGCTGGGATGATCTTATGATTGAAAACTGGTTTGGACTTAAGGCCCCCACAACAATTGGTAGAGGAGCTAAACCAAATGCAATCCTTAGAGCCAACTATATTTGGAAGCCTCCATCCTTGGGGTGGTGCAAATTGAATTTCGATGGGGTTTCAAAAGGCAATCCAGGACCTTCAGGGGTGGGTTGCATTATCCATTCCAGTGAGGGTGCCATGGTGGTGAAATTGGCAAAACCTCTAGAAATAGGTACTACTAATTTGGCAGAATTCAAAGCTCTGTTGTTCGAGTTGTCTCTTGCATTAGATTTGGGTATTAACAAACTAGAAGTTGAGGGAGAATCTATGGTCACAATCAATGCTTCCAGGTTAGGCTCCACCCCCAATTGGAAATTACAAGCAATTCTGGACATAATTTTGAAATTATTAAACAAGTTCAAATTCACCACGATGAATCACATCTTCAGGGAAGGCAATCAAAAGGCAGACGAGTTGGAAAATAAAGCTGCTATGGGAGAATTTATCAGGCTCAGTGGTCACATCACCTCGGAAATGATCATCCTCAGTAATGTGAGTGCAAACCTGCTTAAGTCCTATCACTATTAATGCGGATGTCACTTGGCCAAATTGAGCCGTTGAGATTTTTTGGTGTTTGCAGTAGATAACACCAACTGTCATCCAAAACATGTAACGTAACTCTGTGTTGTAAGTTCAATTCTCCCATGAATCGCCTCTTCTTTATGTGGTATAGCCTCATGGGGTATAAACTGGGAAAATTCATTAACTACACATCACATCAATCTGGATCGGCTTGTCCTTGGATTTTGGCGCCCATTTTGCACTCTAATTCTTGTTTTTGTTCTTCTAACATTTCGACCTTGGCAAGGCAAAGTTCTCTTAGGTGGGAATTGTTAATGTACCCCAATGATGATAGCTCTTACTCATCAAGAGCATTTCGAGCCACAACTTTAATTGAGAAAGTACACAACATCTAGCAGTGTCATACCAATGACGTTTCATCCCTTTTTGAAAGCCTTGCAGCTTGCTCAGAAATTCATAACTCTTGTTCTTGAAGGAGCTCACTGGATATTTGCTCTTCAGAATCCTAATTCATACACACAAAAAAATAGATGGATACCCCCATAAAGCTTAAGTCTAATTTTGAGCAAATAGCTTCGGATAATCCCATTACTTCCAATCAGATAATGGAGGTCTGCAATTATAAACATCCCCTCATAATTTATGCATTCAGAAAGGTGCTGGGTTTTAATTTCCTTAACACAAATCATAGATACAGAGTACTTTCGGACATCTGTGCGGGCTTTCTAGCGAGAATTTTGGTTGTGGGTGCTTCTAAGACGTTTGCTGAAGATCTTTGCGATCGATTGTTCTCAGGAAATTTCATAGTGGGACTACATAATGCAGTGTTGAATATCAACCAGGATCTTACAACTCCACTTCCATGGGACCTGGCCACGGTTATGACTGTAGGAAAACCCTTTCCCAATTTTGGGGTTGGCCCTCGGAGGAACATTTTATGCTGGCCCTCCCAGGCGCTTCTTCATTCTATGGGGTTGGGATTGGGAGGATCGCCAATTGTGTTTGAGCATGATGCGGAAAGGAATGAAATTCCTCTCCAAGTTCCAAGGAATAGAGGATGGCCTTCACGCACCCTATGGTGACCAGCTGGATGAAAATCTCCCATGGGTGTATCAATACAAGTATGACGAAAAGCTGGATGGGTTGGGGAGCTCTGATTCCTCAGACACGGAGGAGATTAAGGAAGAAGATGAAGAAGAGGAAGATGAAACAGAGGATTTTGAAGAGAAAGAGAAAGACGAAGATGAATAGATGGACAAAGAGATGCTCCCATCAGAATCCAAGGAAGAAGACACAGAAGAGGATAACGACATGCCTAGCATGAGAGGTAGCCCAAAATCAAACTTAGTAGAAACTATGGAGAATGACACCACTTCTCCCTTTGTTTGATGTTTGTTTAAGCTTGCTTTGGGGGTTTATTTTTGTTCCGGGTTTTACTTTTATTTTTGACTATGCATTGTTAATACTCCAGCTAATGTAAACTTTAATATTTTTCAGACTCTTCATTGAGCCATGATGCTCATTTTGGGTTCCCAATCCTATATGAGAGTTTTTCCTTAATTTGATTAATTACATATATGAAAAGATCAGCCCATGTCAATGAGGCCACGATCTGGAAGAACTTATATAAGAGTTTTCTGCATCTTTGTTGCCATCTGCCTCAACGCTATGTGTATTTATTTGTTATGTTTGGATGATCAATAATGTAACTATCCACTTGTTTAGTTGGGAAACTCAAAAAGCTATTTTGATTACTTGGAATCTTAGAGTTCTATTGAGAGATTATGCTCTTATTTGGTTGTACATGTGACAACTTGATATCTATTCCTTGCAGAGAAAATTTAAATATTCTTCTTGAGTTAAATTTTCCCATCTCTTTGTTTCAGTCACTGTTTGTAGCGTGTACGTGATTATTGGTCTTATTTAGATCACTACAATATGATTTTAGGTCTTTTTGGAAAGAGGATTTTTTTTCCAAGGCAAATCTATCTCCTCGTTTCCTATTTTTATAATCCATTTGACCCAGAGATTATATAAAATCTTCTCTTGAGAATGTAGCATTGTTTGGTATGATAACCAATTTCTATTCATCTTCTCTTGAGAATGAGGCAGTGTTTGGTATGATAACCGATTTCTATTCATATGTCTTATATTAGATATATTACACATTGGTATAATACTTCTCCCTGTAATGATAACATACTTGTTTCTCAACAGAAAATGGCAACACAGAAACTCCTAGCAATGACACCACTCCATCACAACCTAAGAGCAATGGAAGCATTCCATCACAAGGTAAAAGAACAGGGGAAGCATTTAACCCTCTGTGAGCTTATTTGGTTTTAAAATATACTTCTAGGTATCAGTAAATATGTTAAGAATCAGTTTGACATAATGCTTCTCCTTCAAATGGTAGCATACCTTTCATAGAGATTGGAGCAGAGGAACCCTTTAATCATATGTAGCGTTAAAGTAAATTTATTTGTTTTCATATATGTTCTGATGTCAATTGAGGTGTGCAGGAGATACTAGTGCCTCTGCTTCTTCAAGCCATTTTCCAACTGCATAAGTATTAGCCTTATTCTTAATGGCCTTGCTTCTATCACCCAAAATTTTTGATTTCTAGTCATTGGCACTGTTAAAGGGAGGCGAGGCAATTTTCCTGAGATTATTATGCTGTATCAACCTAGTTAATCTCTTCAACAAGTTGCTTCCCTCTTGCATTGAAAGTGCATCACAATGCCTCCAATAAACTTGGATCTCTCATTTTGTTCTATTTTTTAATAAAATTAATGATGTGATGTAGCAGTGATGGGTCTTTATGTTGTAGTATATTAAAAGTGTTATGTTACAAGTGTTTATCATGGCACTCCAAATGGCTGTTACAATATTATCATAATCATAGTTTAATATATAAAAAGTGTTTGGTTAATATGTTTCTCATGGCACTCCAAAGGGCTGTAATGGTACCCTTGCAGCTTTGAACTGGATGACATTCATTGATCAATAAATAAAGAGTTTAACAAGATAAACAGATTGAATGATCCTTTCTTACATCTGTATTGTCAAGAAATTTTGCTGAAACTTTGAAGTAGTTGAGTTTAATTCATGTTAAGTTAAGTCATTCCTCCTACCCTCTCCTACTAGAATAAGGTAGAACAGGTTAAAAGATTATGTAGTTACTATCCAATTGCCCATCAACCCAGTTATGTTTTAAGTTTGTGAAAAAATTGATAAGCTACAAATGAGTTTATGGTAAATCAGTTTCATTTAAGACTACAAAGGCAGGGTTTTATAGTTTATAGTTGAAACCAGCCAGAAGTGTCATATACATAAATGGCTTCAACAAAATAGTGGATGTGCAAAGGTCTCAGTTTAAGTTTCAAATCAAAATTCTAGCTAGAAAGTCTCATTTATTTTTATCACTGTGTTCGTATGAGTTTATGTTTTTGGATTGTGTTATTTCATGGTATCATTATATTTTTTTGGGTTCTTTGTATAAATTTTATTGGATAACTCCTCATAGGTCATCTAGGTCTACAAAATCTATATAAGGCAATTGCCTACGTGTCAACCTAATATGTATACAACTTTGACAAAAAGTAGCTTTATGTACATGCTTGATGCAACACCAATATAACAAGCTTTTTTCACATATACACATTGGCCACATAATAAAACCCTATTATGGAATTAACATTTATGCAATTGACTTGTATACTTATTCTTGTTTGTATTGAATTTATGTTATGACTACATCACATGTGAATTGAATTTGTATGGTGTATATGGAATAAAAATCAATCACATAGAACACAATGATATAAATGTTATTCAATCCTAATGCACACACACATACACTATACAACTTCAATTTACACGTGATGTAATCATAAGATACATTTTATATAAATAAGAATATGTATACAAGTAAAATTGCATCCTAATGCATGTGCACACAACATACACCGTACAACTTTAATTTACAAGCGATGTAATCATAAAATAGATTTTATATAAACAAGAATATTTATACAAGTCAATTGCATAAATGTCAAAGCCTAATTTGCATTAGGTCACCATGTAACTTTGATAAAAAGTAGCATTATGTCTACACTTGATGCAACACTAATATTAAAAAAAAAAGTATTTTTCACATATATACATCGGCTACACAATATAACCTTGTTAAAAATTAACATTCATGCAAGTGGATTATATACATACTCTTGTTTGTATTAAATTTATGTTATGATCACATCACATGCAAATTAAATTTGTATGGCGTATATGAAATACAAGTCAATCACGTACAACTCAATGATATAAATGTCATTCAATCCTAATGCACACGAGCACACAACATACACCATATAACTTCAATTTACACATGATGTAATCATAAGATAATTTTTATACAAACATGAACATGCATAGAAGTCAATTTCATAAATGTCAAAGCCTAATTCCCATTATGTCACCATACAACTTTAATGAAAAGTAGCTCTATGTACATACTTGATGCGACATCAATATAAGAAGTATGGTGTATACGGAATAAAAATCAATCACATACAACTCGATATAAATGTCATTCAATCCTAATGCACCATACAACTTCAATTTACACATGTGATGTAATTATAAGATAAATTTTATATACACAAGAATATGTATCCAAGTAAAATTGCATAAATGTCAAAACCTAATTCCCATCACGACACCATATAGCTTTATATATACGCCATAGAGAGTATACACATACATATTGGGAACACAAAATAACCTTAATATGAATTATCCTCATACATGATATATAAATCAATCACATATAACTCATGAGATACATTTTATATAAAATATTCACTAGCTATTCACTTCTCTAGACTTCAAATAAACATATGCTATATTAGGAGAAAATGTATTTGTATTATAATTTTAAAATAATACAATAATTTTATGATTTAGTTACACATATTACTTTATAGGAATAAACCAGCATCCACAACAATAATAACTTTGATCAATTTAAAAAAAAACAAAAAAAACAAATGAAATAATAGTAATAGAGAAACAAGAGAGACTCTCAAAGATGGCCATGGCCGTCTTGTGAGAGTTTTTGGAGGGATATTTCTACCCTCCCAAAAAAAAGATATATCTTTATTAATTTTAATTGTTGAGAAATGTTTACAATAAATACAAATAATCAACTTAAATGTAATGTTACTTATTTTTGTACTTTCATTCCACTATAGAAAAATACAATAAGCTGATATTTTCTTCCAAGTCTTGAATCTTCAAACTCTCATTGTTGTGCACAAATTCTCAAATGACTTCATTGTTGTGTACAAATCCTCAAATGACTTCTATGTGCTCCAGGTCCAAGCATCCTGCATATTGTTCATAATCCAAATAAACTTGTAATACAACATTAGTGAGTGCAAACTCATGAAACAAACCTGCTTGAATTCATTGAAAGGCGCAATGAAAATAGATAAGAAGTGAAGAACTTAAACCTCTCTGCTCTAGCATTCCCAGTGTATGGGGAATTTCTCTCTCAATTTCTATCTGTCCTGGCCTTCACAGGAGGAAACAAAAGCAATGCGTGCATAGGTCTTTTCAGGCAAAGATACTATGAAAGTCCATGAATCAGTAGTTTTGTTAGAGTAATATTTAGTTTGCTTATTAATTAAATCATGTTGATTTAATTAATTAAGTTATTATTCTTTAGTGCTTAAGCTTTCTCTTAGGTGCATTAATAATTAATTCTTTTATTAATTATTAATGTGAAACCTAGCTTTTTTAGGCTTTAGGGTTTTATTCACCTTTACAGGTTGAACCTTGTAAGTCTTTTTAATTAATTCAGATGATAATTTTGCTCTCACATTTTGAGTAACTTCTGAGTTCTGCTTTTTCCTCCTTCTGCTTCTCTCTTGTAACAGGTTATTTGCATGCAGGTATTCTTGGCATTCTGTGGATTTGTATTTCTCAAATCCTACATGGTATCAGAGCCACACTATTGCTATCTGGTCTGGGGTTTGTGAAGCTGCGATTCGAGGGCAAAAACCACAACTTTTATGGGGTTTCTTCTTCATTCTGGAAGATACACTTTTTTCTGGAGCACTTTGAGCTAAAACGGACACTACCATCACGCTCAGAAGGCCCGGGAGAGTTCATTTTCATATAAATTTTGCCATTTTTGGCCATAGTAGCCTCTAGGAAAAAAATTCTCTCTGGCTCAAATTTCGAGGTGAAAAAATTAAAAAAAAATCAAAAAAATCAAATTTTAATTGATTTTTGCGTTAAAAACTAACACATGCAATGTTAAAAATCAACGCTGCTTTGTAAATGGGCGCCGCCGTCAGTTAACCGCTAGTGGTTAACCTCTAGCGGTTAACCTAACCACCAGGGTTTACTCTCAAACCTTCTTTGGGGCAGTTTT
>MU224320.1:40440-57210 GCA_018584345.1 Thuja plicata | reverse complement strand
TTTTCTTGTATTGGGTACCTGATCAGGCCTTGTTGCCGGGACCCATTTCCTACTTTCATAGCTGTGCTAGGTTAGCTTACCCCCTGCGCTTAGCTTAAGGGGGGGTGTTAGAGTAATATTTAGTTTGCTTATTAATTAAATCATGTTGATTTAATTAATTAAGTTATTACTCTTTAGTGCTTAAGCTTTCTCTTAGGTGCATTAATAATTAATTATTAATGTGCAACCTAGCTTTTTTAGGCTTTAGGGTTTTGTTCACCTTTATAGGTTGAACCTTGTAATTCTTTTTAATTAATTCAGATGATAATTTTGCTCTCACATTTTGAGTAACTTCTGAGTTCTTCTTTTTCCTCCTTCTGCTTCTCTCTTGTAACAGGTTATTTGCATGCAGGTATTCTTGGCATTCTGTGGATTTGTATTTCTCAAATCCTACAGTTTTTAGGTTCAATAAGATTTATTACAGTCAGCATGGTGAAATTTATTTGACACAAGCAATGTCAAAAACTATATTACATGTAGTTAATGTAATAGACTAAGAAAATCATGTCACTGCATGTTACAAGTAGCAAAACAGAATCCGATTCAATTTCTCCAGCTCTAAAACATGAAAACTTTAACTTAAAAGTTGTATTGATTTGAGAACCCAATTTTAGAAAACTCTAAAATATGTTGGAGTTAATCTCAAAAGTTTCTATTTTGAAATTTAGAGATGAATTCTATTGCTTATAAATTCTATTGGCCTTCAGTGGACATCAAATAACAACAATAATCCAAATTTTGAAAGGGTTTTGTATGACTAAAATTAATCAATAAAATGACTCTCCCATTATCAATATTTGAAACAAGCTAAAAATGAATCAGTAGTCAGTCACAATGGTCTACGATAAAAAACTACATTTAAAAAATAAATAATGTATAATTTTTAGGGTAAAAAGGAATATCTCAAGAGAAGATATATGATGTGGTTATTAAAACAAACCCTGTACATGTAAATATCTTGGCACAGCTTGGGGGAGAAGAAGGTAGAAATTCTAGAGCATTGGCATAGCTTGGAGGAGAAGAAAAGCATTGGCCTCCTTGTAGGAGAATGAACAATTTAACTTTCTAAACTACAATGATTATATATATGCTTTGTGCTGGATTTCGGTCCATGAGATGTGGCACAGGTATACCTTTCAGAATGCTTCATTCCAGTCTACGATGAGGGTTTCCCACGAAATTCAATTGGGAAAACTTGACAAGATATTTGAAGAATTTGACTGGGTATTAGATAATTTCTAAGTGGGCATGAACAAAATGTAGGATGAGGGGACATAATTTGGACTTTTGGGGAAGCTAACTGTTTGTTAGCAGTTAAAAGGTTTTGATTAGAACCTATCACAATTTTTAGTTGTGATCCAAGCATGAGCCCTCTACTATTAGTAAGAGCAGGGCCGCCATTATTGACCTCATTGTTACTGATGTTGTTCCCAGACCAATGCCCTCTGAGTCCCTCTTCTCCCAGGGCCTTGGAGACACACACTGCATACAGTAACTCAATTTCTATGGAAAGAAATTTGCAGCAGCTACACACTTTCTACAAAAAGACATTTGCAGCAGCTAGACAACTGCTATGTAAATCTGACATCCACAGTTAGTGGACTACTATGAAAACATGTTCCGACAGTTACATGCAGTTGAAAAAACCAGGCTATATAGTTTTGTGGTGATCTCATAGGGGGGTTGTTCAAAGGAAAAATAACTAATTTTATTTATTGACTTAAAGTATATTTTAGCATAAATGAACTCTTCAAAAAGGGGAGTAGCATAAAAATGTTGTGGAAAGTGTAATGCTAATATAGAAATGAGAAAATAAATATAGCTATAGTTTGATTTGCCATGATTGATTTAGTGGAAAGCTTCACAGCATGCACACTCTGAAATTGATGAAGGAAGACGAGAAATAAGAGGGATACAAAGGGTTAATATGGAAGGTGAAGAGTCACATCCAACACTAAATGCCCCATCATTAGATCAGTTTTGGAATCATTTTGGCAGGGGAAATTAATCAGACTAGAGGCAGATACTTGACCAAAGGGCCATTTGTACAGGTAGCTATTGGTTGTAATCTATAGTTGTGACAATGTCTGTTGTAATATTAACATCTAATTTTCATGGCTGAAGGAGAGGCATTCAATAATTGTAGTAGTTAGAGTTGTACTGTCAGTAGTATCTAGGTTGGAGAAATAATGTACGGCTGCTTACTTGACTGTAGCATATCAGTTTTGCAGCAATAGCCTTTTTGGTTGGTCATTCTATGTGTTGATGTTTTAATTTCTCTTTTTTAAGATACATGAAAGTTGAATAGCACATGGTAAAAATCTCTCTTCGAATCTGTAGGAGAAGTCCTCTAACATCTAGATTCTAAAGAACTCCTAAAACCTAAAACAATAAACAAGCTTACAACTAGGAACCTTGTACAAATTTTACATAAAAACAAATAATTTAAAAGAAAATCTGACCTATCTTTTTGATCTTGGAGGTTTGAACTCAGCTCTATGATGGCCACATTTCACTTGGAGGGCATTTCCTATGATTGGTCGCACCATGGTCTATTTTCACAAGGGCATGACCCTATGCTGACTTTTTGATGATTTAATTCACAAGTTCCTAGACACATTTGAGAAAAAGGGTGAAGAAGAGTACTTTGAAGAGTTTTAGTAGATGCATATGTAGTAGAATTTTAGAGACTTACAGTTATGTTACTTGACATTTTAGAAAAGAGGATTTCTTTCCTCTTTTTTTTTTTGTTTGTATTAGCCACTTAAGGGTCTAGTTAAATCTTTTGCAACATCATTACTTTAGGGAGCTATTAAAAAGGCTTTGACACTTGAGCTTTCCATATTAAGGAAAAAATTCTTGTCTCAACCTAGACCACCCATTACTAGATTATAGAAGGGCAATTTTTGGGAAGGAAGATTTACTTCACAAAGAACTACTCCTCAACCCATTGTGCAAAAAGATTGACGAGTAGACTAAAAATGAGCTCAAAAGAAAAAATTTGTGCTTCTCATATAGGGAGCCTTGGGGACTTGGTCATAGATGCCTTGGCAAGAGTCCAAAGCATTATATTGAGTGATGTTATATAAGGAGATTGAAGTTGAAGAGATAGAACTGCTACAAGCAATAGGAAAGTAGAATATCATTTTTGAGTTTGAGATAGAGCCTGTAGGCCTTTTCAAATATACTTCTATTTCTCTTAGGAACACCATAATAGCATCCATCCGGGGTTCATGGGGAACTATCAGACAAACAGTTACAATGCTTATTGATGGTGGGGCTCTCCACAACTTCATTGATGAAGGGTTAGGGATAAGCAATGATTGAGGGTTGAATATTTCATCTTATTCCATGTCAGTGTGTCCACTTGAGTTATCCCTTGGTGATAATAATATGTGTGACAATTTCTATGGTAGGACTAAGGGAAGAAAATATATGGCCTTTGGACTATAATAGTTGCATTCCCTTGGGGAGTTTCCCAAATCTATCAGTCCATGGAATTGAGGTCCAAATCTCAAGGGAATAACATGATACTTAAGGGCATACTCAAGAGGTCATATTAAATGGTCACATCTAGGAGTATGGAGGGAACTCTCTATAAGGAACTAGTCTCGTGATCAACTAGTTACTTTGTATCAAAAAATATTTCAAATTTATCTTCAAGTAATCACCACCTTTATCAAAATAGCATGTAGAATATCATGGCCAAGTATAGTCTGGTGTTTAGTGACATGCTTCTAGAATGACATTGGATAAGGGATCTCAACAATTTATAGAGTTGGGCTCTAATTCCATCATAATCATAGCCTCCAAAAAATGTCTTGATATCTAGTGGATAAGTTGGACTTCTAACTCCTAAATCTGAGATTGCCTTTGGACTATTGAATCCTATGAAAATCCTAGGAGTGTTGAAGAATTTGGGTTTATCTTCATAGTGGTCTGATGAATCAAATGGTTATTCAAGATTCAAATGAAGCTTGCTAGGTATCTTCTGGACGGGCCTAAATACACTCTGCAATCTCTATGCAATCGACTCTAATTCTAAGGTCTGCCCTAGAATCTTCACCATATCATTCCTTATGGATTTATCCCAATTCTATGGTTACTGATCTATAAATCTAAAAGAACACATATTTGGTATAATTCAGGGACTACAAAATTGTTGTTCTCATTGAATTCACTTCAAATGACAATCAAAGAATATCGACTAGAATGTTTAGAGAAAACAATTGTTGTTGTATTGCACAAGAAACATGAACATAACTTGTAGCAACATTTAAGAGGAAAAAAACAAAAAGAAAGGAAAGCATAAAACATTTTGAGGTCTCTCTGCAATTGACTCTCTAATTTGAGGTCTCCCCTAGAATTTTCACAATGTCATTCCTTGTGTTCTATTCTCATTCTATGGCTATTGATCTGTAAAATCTAAAGCACACATATTTGGTATAGTTCAGAGGCCACAAAAATCAAAATTATTGTTCTACTTGAATTCACTTCAAATGACAGTCAAGAATGTTTACTAGAATGTTTACAGATTAGTACTTGCAAAAACATTTAAAAGCAAACAAAAATGAAAAAAAAAAGAAAGTAAAAATATATTGACAGAAAAATTTTTACCCTAGAAACCCCAATGTGGAGAAACCAGATGGAAATAGCAATTTCTCTGTTTCATTAGTCTTCTTATGGCCAAAAAAATAGATACAAAGAGCATAATAAGAAACAACTACAACAAGAAAATGTTGTTTGCTCACACAATTCACTTTGTGCTACTTTTCCCTTCTACAATCAACTCGCACTCTCAATCACTCTTCTCTACACAATTGCTAACTTGTCGACTACTTATGGTGAACATATAATTCCATTTTATGTGGTAAAGTACTTGCAATGGTTAAAAAAATGAAGAGATGACAATAATTTGTCATCACTTTCCCTTTACAACTTCTTTGGGCAAAGCCACCACTTTAAACACACAAGCAGTTACTCAATCATCCCTATTGGATCTTTGTGGCATTTGAGAGAACTGCTAGTCTTATCAGCAACATGATCTCATGGTGGTGCACCACCATCTTTCACTACCAAAATTTCTTATCATCCGTTAGCAGAATTTTTATGTTATGAAGGTTGAATTTCATCTAAAAGAGTAGTGCAGTTACCATTTAATGAAGAAGAAGCAAATAAAATACTTTTCTCCATTCCTATCATCCTGGTCCATATGTTCAGGTTTGTTCCATGTTTTACAGCTAGAAGATAATGTATTTGAAACAAAATTGTTGAGATAAAGGTATTGTTGATTCAGGATTTTAGAGTTGGGGTTTTAAAATAGACCATTATGGTTTTTGAGAATTTAGAATATAGAGAGGGAGATTGTAGGTAGAGGTAGAGTTGACACATTTAAAGTTTTTTTAAAGTCTCTATATTGGAGAATTTGATAGGGCATCCATACATCAAGTATATGTTAAGAATACTGAGTTCATAAAATATTGTTCTTAACTGTAACTATGCAATAATTCATGCTGAGGAACTTCATACAAATTTATAGGATAAAGCATAACAAATGATTTGACGTAGTCATATTCTCTAATCTATTTTATCATGGCATTCTGGTACAACTAGGTTTTAAAAAGAAGAAAAAGTATGCTAACCTCATCATCTTCATCTCTACTTTCCTTTTGTTTTGATCTTTTCTTTTCCTTTCTTCGACATCCCATCTCATCAGGGTTGTGCCTATGTTGGAAATAAACAATATTGAATATCATACATAGAAAATTATCTAATATGTAACTCATAATATCATGTTATAGCGATGAAAATATTTTCAAAATGGGAGGTGCAGAGCATGGACATCACTTTAAAAGAAGAATCCAGCTATGGGATGAAGTTATTACCTCTCTTGCCAATTTAATTTATGTAAACCCTTGAGCGTTGTAAAGCCCTATTTATAATATAATAATCACAGTAAGGAATTCAATGGAATAGAGTGACCCTATTTTGACAGGCCTAATTAACACAAAATTAATAATATAAATAGAACTAGTACATACTGGCTTATTTAACAGAAGAAAAAACTATTTAAAATTATAAAGAAGAAAATGATAACAGGTCATACACAATGCCTAAATTCTAAATAGAAGTTGGATAACAGGTCATACACAATGCCTAAATTCTAAAAAGATGTTGGCTAGATTTATGAGACATACCTGATTGATCACAACTAGCTTGTTGTCAGGCCCTTAAACCATGAACCAAGAATACATTGAATATCATTGCAAGTTGGGACTGTAAATTTAGACAAGGAACATTTTATTCCAACAAAAGAGAGACAGAGGATGGAAAACAAAAAACCTACAAAATTATGGCTGACTACCATTTAGAAAAAGAAGGGAAAGTACGTCTTACCACATGAAAGGAAGATGATTAGCAAATTGAGAGAGAGAGGAGAGAGATAACAAGCTTGAAACACAAATTAGTTTCTAAATATTTCAAAGCCACCCATCAACATTTTTGGACACAACACTCCAATACCAGTTCCCTCTTTTGCCTTGGTTTTATTATTTTTCTTCACTTAGATTATTGTATGAATCTCCGAAATTGCCCCTAATTTTAGCTCTTTGATTTGAACCTCCTTTTGGAGTTCTTGACAACTAAGAAGCCTCCACTCCTCCAAAATTTTCATTCATATTTCTCCTCCAAACCTCCTCCTTATAAATGTTTGGAGACAACACTCCAATGCCCTTACCCTGGTTTTATTTGCTCCTCATTTTTCCTTCACTTTGAGGCCGTATGAATCTTCCTTTGAGGACCTTCTGCCCAATGAAACAACACTTCAATGCAAATGCAAAACTCAGTCCATCCCACAAACCCTCTTGCCCTGATTTTGTTTTCCCTCTCACAAATCCTCCGCCCTCTCTTGTTCTGATTTTGTTTGCCTTATAGATTATTGCATATTGCCTCTAATTATAGAATCTCCCAACGGCTAGCCTAGCTAGCATTATGATCCACTCCAACGGAATTTTGAAAAAACCACAAAATTCTAGCTGGCGTTACGCTCCACTCCAGCAGAATTTTCAAAGAAGGCAGTTTCCCCACGGCTCAAACAAAAATAGAAAATCAAACTTCAACTGTCTGATCGCCTCCAATTTTAGCTCTATGTAAGAAAAAGTTTCAAATCCAAGCACATTCATAATCCTAAATTTTTTTTGTTCTTTTGTTTATTGGGTGTATTTTTTTATGGCATGTTTGTACTTTTTTTCATAATTTATTTGTAGGTATCATTTTAGAGATTTTGGTTTTGCAATTAAAATATTAATTAGTTGGAGCTAGTGTTTATAAGAAACTAATTTTATTGATGTTTTTTTCTAATATTTTTAATTGCTATTGTTTGTTAAAAAAGATGCTTTATCAAAATCTTTTGGTGGTTTGACATATGTGTTGTACATTATCTTAATCAATCAATGTCGTATAAGGAGAAATGTGATATAAGTGTTTATTAGTAAAAAAAATTATTTCAAAAAATATGTGTGTCTTAGAAGTTTTGGTGGTATAGGGAAAACTTTCATCTCATAAGATATCAATGGTTTGATTTTTGCAAAGATCCTTGTAATTATTTATTCGTTATTTGATTGCTAAGAAGAAAAATAATAATATAATTGGAAGTTAAATTTTTATATAAGATTTCTAAAGAAATAACAAAATAAAGTTTTGCTAAAATTGATATTGTATGTTTTGGAGTAATAAAGTGAATATGTTTTATAAATCAAAATAAAGTGTTACAAGGATCATTTTCCATGTTTATATGCAATTGCAAAAGGTGCATTGTTTGCGGAAATTTACACAAAAATATATTAGAGATCAAAAAATCCAACGAGATATAAAATGGATGAAGTTTAACAAAGAGATTTATTGGAAGTTGGAGGCATTGAATCTTAGAGAATATTATCATCTTAAGCAAGTATAGTTCGCATCCAGGGCAATACACTTGTGAATAGTTGAGTATGTCTGAATTTATGTGTATTATTGATTAATTAGGATATTTACTCTAGCACAAGCAATTTGGGGTGTACTAAAGGCATTCAATGGTAAACTAGGACATTTGCATAGACATGAGCATTTTTTGGTGTTTTAAAGAGATTCGGTAGTCAATTAAGACATATGCATAGATACGAGCATTTGTGGTGTTTTAAAGAGATTTGGTAGTCAATAAGACATTTTACTAAACATGAGTAGTTTAAGTTGTTCTAGAGATAGAATATATGGTTGAGATGGTCGTACAAATCTCCATTGGGGCTCCTATAGTAGTCCACATTTTAGTATTTGTGTTCTTTCCTTTAAAAAAAATATAAACCTTAATGTGGTGTTCTAAAAATTGTGGTTTACACGTTGTAATAAAGTCACCTTAGTGAAAATATTACCATTAAAATATTAATTAGTTGGGACATAGTTTCTCATATGTAGTTTATAAATTGTTTTGGGAAATTACGAGAATGTAATGCTTTATATAATAATTTATACAATATATTAAAACCTCAAAAATGAATAATACGTCATTTTTTTATGTTTTTAATGTTGTGCAAATGCAAATGCTCTTGGTTTTTTCCAATACAATCAGACCCAGGACCTATCATTTACTATGGGGGTGTTCTACCATTAACCTATTTCTTAAAAAGTGCACCATGCTACTGCTGATCAAGGTCCAAGCCTTGTCCTTCTTTCTCTATTAACTTCTTCATGTATCTTCCTTTCAATTTTAATAAGAAAATTTTAAATTATTATGAATCGATAAAATCATCATCTTGTTGAAATTATTCTACAATAATTACCCTTTCATCCATGAATTTACCAATTGGTTGGTCCTTATAGAGTTCCATACCATCACAAGGCCCTTGGTTTAATTTCTCTCTCAACTTTTTAGTGGGTTGATCCACCTCAACTCCCTCATTGTCTCCAATTTCTTCATGAATGGAATATTCAACTAGCGGTTCAACCTTTTACTGAACTTCTAAGGGGGTTCATGGGTAGGACCAACTTCATGAATGGAAATAGCCTCCTCTTCTAATTGATTACTGATTACAATGCCCTTCATCCATTGTTGTTGTGGGGGAGTTGGTGACGCTAGTGTTTTTTCCTCTACTCGTGGAAAGTTTCCCACCAATTTGTCATGGTTTTCCATCATCATTTGAATCCTTTTGACGGTGGACAGGTTACGGTAAAAACTAGGAAATCTATTATCCATTTCAATAAATCTATTTTAGCCCTTACTAGATTATTCTATTTGGCCCTAATAGCATGCACCTATGCTTTATTGAAGAATTTTTTGATTATGTCCTCTTCATACATGGCCTCATGGGGATAAACATCCATCTTGTTTAGTATCTTTTGCAATGTTTGATCCATAAATCCTTATGGATCACAATATCTAGGGACACCTGTATCCATTTTTTATTGCCTCAAAAAAGTGTTTAATGCCTCTAGAAACCTTCTTCCAAAGATAAACTCACAAATTTTAATCAACCTAGGCAAAAATGTGCCTCTTCTTAGTGAACAAGTACTCCTCTATAAGAATAATTTTCTAGAAAACTCAATGGTTGTGATTCTCTCAGGAAAAAACACTGGCATTATATGTGGTGGTTGGGAGCAACCAAAAACTCTTGTCAAGGTAAAGTCATCAAAGCAAAAATAATCACACCAATTATGATCATATGTCCATTAAAGATCTCTTCCTTTTTCTTCTACAAATTCTTTACCAGTGGGGAGAGCCTATAGAAATAATTCTTCTAAAGAAATTTGAGGATGGGATGCACTATCCAATTCTCAAAATACACAAAACTAGGGGATGGGTGGTTCACATCCCATGCTCTTGTCCAATACTGAATTGGTTTTATGTTGACATACTCATCAAATTTGTCAAACCGTAACCTTTTATCCACCTTATCAGAGTTGAAATAAAGAATTAAATGACACAACAATGAATAGCATGTTTGAAACCAATTTTGTCAGGGTTTTTCTAGATTGATACCAATCCTTCATGCAGTTCCTTAACAAGATACCACACATAATCATAGTCAATATTAACTTTTGGATTCTATATGGCCATTATAATTACACATAATTTTAATTAGTACCCTCTTCTCAACATCATAACCTAGAACATAACACAACTTGGATGCACTGTGTAAGTGAAGTAGAACTTGAAAGAACTAATCTCCAAGGGCTCTTGGTTAGACCAGGAAATTGGAGTAAGATTTATTTTTCGGCCCCTTACACATATATCTCGGTATCTCCCTTTTCCATAGAGCAACCCTGTGTGACTTATAGCTACTAATTTTTCTCTCAAAATCAATATTTGTGCATGTTTCACATGTTATCATAAAGGCCTCTATGATACTTCTTTTATCAATAGTTACTAGGGCATTTCCATATCCTCTCCTTATGACCATATATGAAAGACAATATATCTTAGCTAATTCCCTTAGGAACTCCACATCCATAAAAACATCAGTGAGTATCAATTTGGCCATATACAAATCCTAGGGGGTTACACATTGGGGATGACTTAACTCTATTTTGGTAAAAGAATTGGAAGAGTTCCCACCTAGATGAAGGTATGTTAGAATTCCTACTGTTATGACATTCATCTCCCCAATAGTGCTCACTTTCTTATTGGGATGCAGAAGACTCAGGTAATAAGTCAAAAAATATTACAATAGTGGCCTACCTATGAATTCTTGGAAAACCCATACTTAGACAACCCTTCCCCACTCATTTTAACTAAATTCAAAATTAACATAAACTTGGGCACAATATTTACTTACCAATATAGATCACAAAAAAACCTTGAAGTCACAATTTTACTTTACAGTTCTAAAAGAAGGCAAGAAACCAAACTTATAATTTTTTGGATGTCTTTTAGTTATCTTGATGAATTCTATAAATTCTTCTATCTGCAACTGGACTTCTGATCTAATGCAATGATTGTGAATGTGAGAAATGATGGCCAAATCCTCACATTTATCTCTATGATCTTACAAAAATTGCACCATCTTTTCAAAATAATTTTTGCATGAGTCAAATAATTAATTTTGCCTAGTCATGCATAAATTCAAGTTTGGATCTCAAGCATCAATTCTCTTGGTGTTGAATCACATGGTCGAGTCAAAATAATTTGACTACACCATATCAATAATTTCTGTCCATCATGGCACTAAATAACACTTAACCATTTGTTCAACATTTTGTGTCTCCACAACTCACACCCCATTTTGGCCACTTAACCAAATGGGGACCCCCATTTTCTGTTGTTTCTTTTGTTTTTTTTTCTTCCCCTCTTTGAGTCCTTGTCATTGTGTGTATTGCGTGAGTTAGATTGGGGATCCCATGTCCCCTATAATTCAACTCTCTCTCTCTCTCTCTCTCTCTCTCTCTCTCTCTCTCTCTCTCTCTCTCAGTTCTTTTCCTTTTTCTCTTTTATTTCCAATGGCTAGAAGTTGTATGGAAGTGGGCCTTTGGGGGTCTTAATCATCCCAAAAACCCTTAAAACATTGAATCTTCAAACCCCAATCGACTATACGATCAAAGTTTCAAGGTATCAGGGGTTGAGGGTCATCCCATAACACCCTAAACCCCAATATATGAAGGCTCAAGGGACTTAGGGCCTAACATCAGCCATGATGAAGGTTATATAAGAGGCTTGAAATTTTTGACTCACAATTCACAATTTGTTGAATTACAAAGAAACCTTCAACTCTTAGTAATTATCTCTCAAAAGTTAAAGTTCACCACAATATTTAGTTGAAGGCTTGGTCTATTATTTTTTTCCCCAAGGTTCTTTTGAATGCTCTTTCTCAGCTTCTCCTCCTAGGCTTTAGGTAGGTTTTTTGTCCCTTTTTTTTCTTTCTTTCACATGATTGTTATTTTGTTTAGTTTTCATTGTCTAGCAGTTTTCAATTTGTTCTTGTGTTTCACCTTCTTTGTTTTTAATTTTGTGTCTTAGTTTTAGTTTGTAGTAAAGGGCTCTATGAAAAAGATTTTTCTCCAAAACCCTTTCTCACAATTAATCACAATAAAAATTTAAGGCTCCAAAATTTTGTAAACCATAGTTTTTGTATGGAAGTGCATTAGGGATCTCATGAACCCTGACCCCCAAAGAGGGTTTGAGGATCATGAGTTCCCTGAAACCCCAAAGATCACAAGCTTATACTAACACCTTTTGGTTATTGGGGGTCTCATGACCCACAATCCTTGAAAGGGGATTCAGGGATCATGGTTCCCCCATCCTCGAATGAGGTTTTCCCACTGATCATGATAAGCCCAATGTCAGGATGTTGGGGATCCATGACCCTCAATCCTTGTAAGAGGATTCGGGGATCATGGTTCCCTAATCCCTGACTAGGCATGATGACCATTTAGTTTTTGAGACTCATATTGGTGTTCAGGGTTCTCTAGGCCCCTAAACCTCCAATTTTGTCAACAACATAGGAGTTTTGAGGGTTTTCCTTCTATTTGTATTTCTCTTTCTTAGTTTAGTTCACTTTATATTAGTTTCTTGTAGTAGTTTCTTTCATTTTTTCATAGGGTAGCTAACGTTGATTCAATAAAATGGTACTAGCAAATGTCATTTCTGGAGCAGAGCAAGGTATGACTAGTCACTCAAATGAAGTACAAGTTCCTGGGCTACTCAAAGCTCTCCAAGATGGGGAAGCTCCATAATGAAATAACATACACATAAATTGGTCACTTGGACTTGAATGATTTCTTGAGGAGAATGCCCAACTCAATAAATCATACTCCCAATGCTTCTTCACAGGCCCACTCTGGACTCATCCATTTTGTAGGTTATCTAGTCTCAATCCAATCTTCTGATCTCATCATGACTATTGCCGAGAATTATAAGCTCGAGGAAATGAGAGTTATCAATAAACAAGGAGATGTGGTCCTTAATATAAAGTCTGAGAATATTAAAGAGGTGTTCCATATCCCCACCTATGATAATTACCCACCATTTTAAAGGAGTGAGAAAAGAGGTACTATTAAGATGAGCCAGACATTGTGTTGGTTCCTCCAACTAATTTCTAAAATACTCTTAAGGATTTCTCCTCTCTTATCAACAAGTATTTTAGATCAGTGGTCAATTGAAAAGATTTAGTCAAAGATTGCAATCTTCTACTCTTCAATCTCTACAAGACCTAGGGGTGGCCCTTTACAATACTCATGAATCTAACACAATTTATGACAAATATTGCATACAAAAAATAAATCTCAGCATATGTAACCAAGATACAAATGATCTACTCCAGAATTGGCTCTATTCTAAATATATAGTATTAACACATAGCTAATAATAAAAACCTTACTCTAAATCTACTCTAACAACACAAAAGAAAAGATTATTTGAATTTAAAATTATTAGATAAAATTGCCTCAAGCCTTCCATAGATCAGTGCTTATCCCTAGCCACAGGGTCACATATGAAATTGTAAGAGAAATTCCATCAACAAATTAAATATTATTAGTGGATATTTAGGTATTAATGTTTTGCATTTACAATCCCCTTATGTAATCATAATTTTTTTCTTATAGATCGAGATGATGCACTCAAAATCACAAATATCTACTCACAAAATATAACTTCTTCCAATAAAAAGACCCATGAACAAATACTAAAATCTTTGGGAAGATAGATATATCGAGTTTGTATGACAATGAATACAAAACATGGAGACAACCTTATGATTATATCATTTATGCCATAAATTTGATAGACATTTGCATCTAAAATAAGCACTTACAACTTGTGTGTCATATCTATAACACAAAAAAACACTTGCCTTATTTACATGCTTAAGAAAAAATAATTTCAAAACCCCTTAAAAAGAATGAGAAATAAGAATTAAAAGAAGAATAGAGAGCTCCATATTTTCTCTAGTGGTGACATGTATCCTTTCCAAATATATATTTGATCTGGAATCTTTTATTCTCCCTCCTTCCACTAAAAATATCTACCCTATTTTATTGCAACTGAAATATTTTCAATTATTTCTCTGCTTTATTATCCCTTGTTCAACCTTTCCCATGAAAATACTGAAAAACAAAATATGTTGCGTATTACTCTTAATGATAATTCCCATCATGATCATCTGTATAGAATCATTTGCTTTTTTTTATATGCACTTATTCTCTCTTAATCATTTTATGGTAAAAATACATTCACCTTTGTGAAAAACATTTGTCTTGTTAAAAAATTATTTTTCTATCATACTTTTACTTCATTTCACTATTTTGCATCCTTAGTAAAATCAGTTTCATCATCGAGTCAAAACCTTCACCTAGTGAAAGTCAAATCCATATTTTTCCCAACTTTATAAAAGTATCTCTTTCTCTACACACTTCACATTTTTTCTCTAGATTGGCTTCCTCGTAAGGTAATATGATGCAAAATAATATTTTCTGTTGATTAAAATAACTTCCCATATTGACAATCTCACATGCCTTCACTTGCATGTTTCAGTCACTTGACATTGTCTATGAATTATTTTACCAAGATGAGAACATAAATATATGTAGCATATTATTCATGGGTAAAAATTGATTCCCCTTCCTTTACTGGTAGTTTTGCATGTGCTCTAATTTGCGTCATTTAGACTTCAACATTTTTTGTGAAATCATTTTCACTTGTTGGGTAAAAATATTGTCTAGTGAAAGTGCACATTATTAAAAATTATTAAAACTCATATATGTTGGGTAAAAATGTTGGGTAAAAATATTATCTAGTGAAAGTGCACATTATTAAAAATTATTAAAACTCATATATGTTAAAATATTCTTCACAATAATGTATCCTTGAAAGAATTTGATCTCCAGTTTAATTCTTCATATCTGATTTAGCCTTCCCCCATTTTATCCCTCTCGCAAAGCCTTTTCACCCTTTTGGTAAAACCATTCAAATGATGAGAGGAATCATCAATTATCTGCATACTCACCTTGACTGAAAATATTATCCCAAATGGAATAAATATCTTCCAAACTTATGCTCCCCCATTATCATTTTCAGAAAATTATTTCAACACCATACTTTACTCTTCACGAAATAATAATTTTCTTATTTTCCATGAGAAGATTTTCATATGTATTTTCATTGGTAGGTTTGGGGACCTGCTTTCATTGATTTAACACTTCCATTTATTCATCATGACACATGCATTCTATTTGCCTAAATTAGAACTTCCCTCATAAGAAACCCACTAAATTTTAGATGTTAAAATCAACCACTTTGTAATATGGACTCTATTACAAAAATATCAAAAAACATGGCTCAAATTTTTCAAATCCAATTAGACAAGGAACTAGTAGTTTGGAGTTAGTTTTCTTTGACACTTCTTGCCTTATTTTACTATTTCTATGTGGGTAGGCAGGGTTTTAGACTCCCATTCAATTTTCTCATGAATGAAACTTTGAAAATACTTTTCCTTAAAATTCCAGTCCCCCTCAATCTAGTGGGCCCTAATGACTGCTTCATTACCAATCTTGGTAGTATTGATTAAGCTTGGAAAATAAACCACCTGATAAAATAAATTAATAATGCCTTAAAACATTATTACACAACGATTTTAAATAAAAAAAATTCTCTTAAATCTTCTTGGCTCTATTGGATGTTGGAACTTACTTAAACCATATGAGTGATTTATTGCAAATTTGACACTATTTTATGATCCCCCTTGATAATAATATAAATAAAATAATACCAATCTTGAGATGCCTGCAACTTGATGAGGAAAGTCTGGTCCCCATGTGGGCCTGAATAAAAAATATTTTGTTTGCAAAAAATAGGCATTGAGACTGATTTGAAACCACTTCAACAAGCCTCTGGATCTAAAAATCATGAAAAATACAATTACTGAAACTTAATTTTTAACGCCTTTGTTGAATTTCCAAAATAAGTAAATAACCTCCAAAACTTCCCTTTAAAAACTGGTCAGATGTCATCACGTGACCCTACAAATTGATGAGAATCTAGAATGCTATGCTAGGAATCATGCTGCAAAATGGTTTTACATCACATCATCCGAGGCAAGAGATTTTAATCCTCAAAGTTGGCTACCTTATCATTTCTAAATCTGAACATGTATGAACCCTCCTAACACCTTGTCAACATGCCTCTTGCCAAAATATGAAACAATTCTAGGAGGAGCCACCACTATGAGTAATGGTTCATTTAGATACAAAGAACCGTCCCACCAAAAAATATTTACCCAACTCTTTGAGATTTGCAAGATATTGATGGTCAAAGTTGAAATTAGATCTGCGTTAACCCCTCAAACCAAATGCTTGAAAAACAAGTCAATCTGACTGTGTAGGAATACAAAGTGGAAAATATTCTTATTGATAGTAAGTGAATATGTTCCTAAAACCATTTATTATGAGACTCATTGAGCTTACACTTATTCAGTCTCAAAATGGGAAACTCAAAAAAATTTCAAAAAAATTTCGGGGGTGCATTATTATATGCCTTAGAAAAAATTTCATCCTATGTAGTTGCACTTTAAATTTCTTCAAAATTTGAAGGCACCAACAGTGGGTCTTATCAACCTGATGTATGCCCATTGTGGGCATATCAAGTGTTAATGTTTGTAGCTTCAGTCGTATGATCATTAGAATATATATAATACATGTTGATTAATAATAATATATTATATATGTTATATTATTATTAATCATATGAAATTTAATATTTAATATTAA
>MU224320.1:13183-24073 GCA_018584345.1 Thuja plicata | reverse complement strand
GCTTTATGCTAATCTTACTACCATCCTTGAATCAACCTCCTTCTTAGACTGTCAATAGGCTTTAGGTAAGACCGATGCTACTATCATGAGTCAAACTTTTTGGTAATCTGTTAGGATATACCTCAATAGTAAAAGACTGTTAAGTCCTGCTCTGTTAAGAGACTTAATGCTTCAATGGTTAAACTGAAACACAATGAACTGTTTCTAATGCAACTTGAATTGCAGATATTCAGATCTATTTACTTAAAATACCTCTCTAATCAATGTGTCAATTTAGTCCCTTTGTACTTCACACTTTCTTCTCTATGATGTTGTGCTTCACTGTTCATCGGTGTCTGCAGAGTTCTTTAGCTCTCCCTTAGCTTGATTGATCAGGACTGCATGAAGTTTAACCTTCATCAGTTTCTCTTCAGCATCTTCTTTCAATTCACTCCCTCGTGTATCTTTTTTTTTTTTGGAAACGAATTATCCTTGTCTCTTATATAGACATGATATTCCTTAACTGTTGGTTCTTGATTCTTGATTCTTGGTGTGAAAAACAATCCATCCAAATTGATTTTCTGCTTTACCTCCTGATTTATCTCATAGTTATCTTCTTGCCAGATGTATAAATCATCTTTAAATCACTTAGTTAACTGTGGTTGAATAAAACAAATAAAACAACCAGTTAAGTCTATCCTTAAGCTCTGCCAGCTAGATATTTTTTCATTTTCTGATCTCTCTATTCTGTCCGTCAATTCTGCAGTTTGTCGCCAGTGACAACTGCCAGTTCCATCGGTGCAACTTCAGTTAGCTTTGAGATCTCTATCCATTGGGTATCATTGGATCTTTCTCGTCGGGCAACACTGTTTTCATCTCGTCGGGCATCCTGTGATTTTGCTTCGCTGGGCAACACTGTCTTCTGCTCATCGGGCATCACTGTGACTTTATCTCTGTCTTTACTGGTGGTGTGCACTCCGTCAGTGTTGTCTGTCACTTAGTGAATACTTGACTTTTATGCATTGTTGAAAGCATAACCTCTGTTCCATTGATTCTCTGAAATCTTTGGCATTATGTATATGACCGTACATATGATATCAAGTTGACATCAATGACAATACAAACCATTAACTAATTTAATGTCTTGCATCATCTTCAACTTAACATTATCAAACATTCAATCAGTTACATGTCATCAAATAAAAGCACTCTTTCCCTATTTTAATGCTACTTTTCACCTAGTAGGGAACTTTTTTATCCCACAAAAGTATGAGGAGTGCCTAGAAATTTTGTAGCAACTGTTCACTTTCTTTCTGATTGAAAATTTGAAGATCTGCAACCATTTTCTCCACACATTCAATTTCTTCTTATACAAATATGCCATCTCACTTGTAGAGGAATGAATCTTCACAAATTTGAAAACTCCTTGAAGGTTATTTTTCTTCTGGTTCTTTCCACCAAAACAGTCATACAATAGTTTTACATCCGACTGCTACAAAACTTCCAAATATGACAATTTAACAATCTGAAACTAATTTTTTAGATTACATAACATTTTGTACTTTTCCCCCACATGAATTTATCTAGACTCTCCCCAGTAGAGTCGCCAGTTTGTTGATTCCTCCAACTAATTTCTAAAATATTCTTAAGGATTTTCCATCTCCTATCAACAGGTATTTTAGATCAGTGGCCAACTAACATGATTTAGTCAAAGACTGTAATATTCTACTCTTCGGGCTCTGCAAGACCTAGGGGGTGACCCTTCACAATATTTATGAATCTAACACCATTTATGATAAATATTGCATACAAAAGATAAGTCTTAGCATATGTAACCAGAATACTGTCAACTAGGAAATTGGAACATCAGAAACATATGCATGAAAAGGTCAACCACAAAACCTAAAACATCACACAAACTAAAATCCTAATCTAACCATTAAAGCTATTAAAATAAAGTACTTAAAAACATGGAAAAACAAAACCAAAAGCACTATGTTAATATCACTTCAGTAATTTTCCTTTCTTCTCTAATTTTGAAATGTTTCTCTATGTTGATAAATTGTACTCATAAAATTAAACAAAATGGATGATAATGACGAGAATACTAAGAAATCATGGTTAGGAGAAATGGGAGAGTTGAGTCCAATTTATAGGATTTTGGAACTCAAACTGATGGACAAGACTAAATTGATTCAACGGTCATAATCGCACATGAGGACTCCAAAATGGAAAATATCATTAAAATGAATTTGCATTTGGGAATTTCATAATTATGACATTTTATGAAAAATGACAAAGTTTCATTTGGAAATGCACAAATTAGGAGAATTTTTGAAAAGGGACGGTGTAAGAAGGTGGAAATACAAATTTAGGGATGGAAGCACGAAGGCTAAAATTAAGGGATAAAATCCCACTTGGAAAATGAGGGAATATTTAATATTAAAAATCAATAATTCCCACATTTAGGAATTAGACAATTAATTAATGAAAGTAATTAATTGTAGGGAAAATGGGAAAAGGGAGATGTTGGCACCTCAAATTTCCGTAGAATTTTGATGTGCCTATAATGTAAAAATTCAATTTCAAACCCCAGAAACACCCCTATAATTTCTTCTCAAAGTGGCATATTTTGATGCCAAATACCTAAATGTCTTGTCAATGTAATGAAAAATCAGATTGCGATCATGTTCATTTATTATATATAGGTCAATATCTCCATTTTTAGTTTCCCACAGTCAAATCTAGTTTGTTTTCAAGATGCTAAGTTTGGGTGTCCTATGAGAGTTTAATGTCTGCACATTATTCAACCTACCAGATTGGTCAATTTTGGAGGTCAATAATTTGGTTCCTAATGCTTTTTATGTTAAAACAATTGTTTCCCTAAATTTTCATAATCTCAATATGCTCACATGATCATTTGCAAATCTCTCTTAATTCATTTGAAATTTTTACAAGATCAAAAGCAGATGAAGATTATTATAATTTTTTATTTGCACAATGCTAACCTTACCAGATTGCCTACTTTGGAGGTTCATATTTTGAAACCAATTAGCGATTGGATGAAAATGATTGCTCCATGGTGATTTTCCTCAAGACAATGTATTCCTATGCACAATTTTATAGCTTCAAAACTGAGTCGAGTATCTTTTCAAAAACAAAACCAAATGGAACTTATAAAAGCGTGTTGCTTGTCTATTTATGAAGTTTCAAAAAGGTCAACTTCGACCATTAATATCTCACACATAAAGTGGAGTAATGAAACTTCCTCTAGTACATTGGTTCATGACACCATAATGAACTCATGTATGTAGTGGAAATGCCTTAGATGAAGGTTTGGTATTTTTCTCAGGGCACTGAGTTGGTCACATTTAAATGAATATGACATGGAGAATTTTCTAAAATGTTGAAATCAGCAACCTTGATTATTTAAATTTTGGGATCCAGATTGTATCATATTGCTTTAGTTATTTAAGGTGATTCTCATACCAATAAAGAGTATGTGTCTGCATTATCACAAATTCAAGTAAGTGTTTGACCAGGTTTTGAAAGAAGTTTTGAAGGTGACTTGGCTCATTACAAATATTTGCGGGAAGGTCATAATTTAGGTTTAATGATCACTGATTTTATCATTTTTACTCTGGATGCATAAGGGACCACACTAGTCATTTGGAATTAAGCTTGCTTCCAAACATTTTTTTTTTAGTTGGGTCCACATTGGGACCCAACACACATCACAGCTTCCAAAGCCAAATTTAAAGTCTCTATTGGAAAAATATATATTATTTAAATCATTTGATTTAAATAATAACACAAAGAATGCAATTTTAAGTTTTTCCATTTTCATAAAGAAGAAAAAGCCGGATTGATCATTAAAGTAATTTAAAATGATTATTATATCCTTTGAGTGGGTTTATAATTAAATGTGGTAGCCCCCACATTTGGTTTGGAATGGAAAATGATTTCATATATTCACCAATGTAACTAATGAATCTAAGAGTTTTTATTTCCTCGGTGAAGCTTGGAATCCACATCGAACAAACATTAAAAATGTCTTCTCCATACCCATTTTTCTCCTCGAAAATAATAAACTAATATTATCGATGTTAAGAAGTCATCGATATGACATCGCAAATGTCCCTCTGAGGTCACCTGTCTAATTGATGGAGGTTGGATATGAATTCGTTGGAAAGATAAATCAAATCGAAGAGAAAAATTAAAGGTCTCGTCGAGAGGGCATGTCTCTCTGGTAATGAAAGGAAGAAAACCTACTTGATAGAAGACACACAAGGAAGGCTCTGGGTATGTCTAGAGTTTCATCTTTATTTATTATCAACCTTGATAACATGGCCTTCTTCACCATGCATGAAACCTCGATTCTTTTTCTACATTGGAACTCGTTGGGACTATGAGCCTGAACAGTAAGAATTACAGTGGGTTGAATGTGTAAGACTTGGCCCTATTTTTTGTGCTTACTCAGATGCCTCATTTTTGTGCACATGGTTATTGGTTCAAAGAGGCTGCATTATTTAATTATGTAGATATTGAAACAATGATGAAAAAAGATCTTCTTCAGAAAAGGTAGATGAACTGTTTAGCAAAATGCCCAAAGAGATTGTGGGAAAATAGGGCAATATGCGGATGCATATATGAATGCAAAATGTGGATTCACGAGAAATGACATAGTAACTATTTGATAGAGTTCCATCATGATTGCAGACCATGCAAAAAATGAATTTGGTGAATTGGCTTTAGAATCTATCAAGGAGTTGTCACCTCAATGAGTGCAACATCCATAAAATCTGTTTGTAAAAAGGAATTTATAAACTTGTTGGAGTTTGATGAAGATGATCTGAGTTTTGATCATGTGTTTGCATTGAGGTGTTGTCATTACTAGAAACATAATCTATTGAGGTATGGGATCAGTTTAACTGGTAGTATTGAAGGACTAAATTGATGAAATGATCAAGTGTTCAGTTAACCAAGCAGAGGACAAAATGCAAGGAACAGTCAACCAGAACTAGTGTTTGAGATCAAGTTAAGGCGTGCGATCTTATACTTAACATCTAAAGAGGCATATACTGCTATATCTACAATCAAATCAGTTGTTTGATGAATTGAGAAAGTTATTGATGCTTTAAGTGACATTGACAGGAAGAACAGAGGACATACAGAGTGAGTTTAGTTAGATCAGTTTTCGGACACTTAAATGTTAGACATGTTTGATTTATGATTTGATTAATGTTGTGTTGACTTTATTAAGTTTACCAATATATTTTAGCACGATTGGATTTGATTTTTATGTCAGTGGGTAAAACATTTTTTTGTCATGGAGGCCGACTTTGAAAAAGTTTTTATAAAGGAACGATGAATTTGAGATTTAGGGTTAATGAGGTGATGTTTAGACGATGCAATAAGAGATTGTGATTGTGTGAAGTTGTTGGATGCTTAAGGAGGCACTGTGATCAAAATTGAAGTGGATCTGTCAGATTGGAAGTGTCATTTTCAGATAAGTTATTCTTGGGTATTTCTCAAGGCAAACCCTAATAGTTTTCCAGCTTAAATCCTTTTACAAGGTCACTTTTAACATGGTGAGCAGGATCTTTAACAAGATCTAAAGTATAAATCCTCTAACAAAGGTAACTATTAGAAGGATTTTTAAATCCTTTAACAAGGTAGTTCTTAATAGGAATTGTATTAGCTCTTAACCGGGCTTAAGATACTCTTACCAGGTATACCCCTAACAGGGTGTTTGTAATTGCTCCTAACAGGGCATATTTCTTTGGTGCACTAGTGAAATTTGTGGGTATCATCTCACATGTGGTTTTCTCCCTCTAACAAGGGTTTCCACAGAAAAATCTTGTGTGTTGAGTCTACATTATGTGAATGCTTTACTTGTTAAGTTTCTACATAGTATTTTCATTTGCATGTTGGATATTGTGGAATCTATTAAAGAAGAGTTTCAGATTTGTGGTTACACTGATTCACCCCCCCTCTCAGTGCCTTTAAAGACTAAAAAAAAGTTTTATTCAAATGTGGTGGCACACAATGTGCCAAGTCCTATAAATTTTTGCCAACAAGTTCCCTACCTATGCAAAACAAGAGAAATGGAACAAGGTTTGAACATTTATCGAAGCACAATATAGGAGGATTTTTGAGATTATAGTTACAAATGTCGATGGCATGTACATGCAAAATATGTTTAAGAAATTTGGTTTCATGGTTTTCTTTGATTGTAGGGAACACTTACTTGGAAACTGTTTAACATAATGTCATATCATGGGATGCAATGATCAAGAAGTATGTCTCTGATTGCAATGATGTCAATAAACACAAATGGGGATTCTTGCAAATCCATATAGTATGCACACTAATTGTTCGATAGAATACCTCAAAGAGATGTCAAAGTATAAAATGTAACGATGGTTGAAACTTTAAAAAAAATTGTATGCTCGATGCAACATGTGGATGCAAAGACTATACAAGCCAACTGCTTGTCAAAATGCCTTGTGGAATGTGATTTTGTAGAACGTGACTGGGATTTTGAACCTTTCAAGAATTTGAATAAAACATGGATATATGAACATGGCACATGGATTGTATGAAAAAATTCCCTGGTAGACATGAGTGTAAGAAATGAAAGCACAAATAGAGGCACATAAATTGTTTAAGGAGACATGGTTTTATACATAAAATCAGTGAAGTGTTTGCCAAAATATGTCAAAGAGATGCTCCTTCAAAGGACGAGATGAATAGACTACACAATATACACAAAATCAATTGTATATGTCAAATGAATGTGGTATATAGACTGTAAAGAGGGGAATGATAGGGCATGAGGTTTTTTTTACTCTACAAGTATACTTGAATAGTATGAAGCCATAGAGAAGAGATGATGAAGTGCTTTATATAATGGAATGAGATATGCATAAAATAATCTAATGAAGATTTTAGGGACTTGAACTAATACAAGGACGCAAGATCAACCTTATGGAAAATATTTTTGATCTATAGATATTGTTTCCAAGTGAGAGGAGAGTATGAAACTGATGCAAAGGGTCTGAACAATAACATGAAAGTTAATATTTATTGAGAGATATCTCACAAGAGATGAAAATTATTTAAAATTTATTTGTTGGTTATATGTTCAAATGATTTATTTTTCTTCTATGACTGTAAATGAATAGTTATGAGCTAACAAAATTATTAGCAATTAGTTTGTTGGGGATAGTTGATTAGATGAACATTCACATTGTTTTTTAATTGGTTGTAACCAATCTGAATGGTTCCCTTGCGTTTATAAAAGGGAAACCAAAGATTGGATAGGACAAACATATATTAGATATTATGAAGAAGAATATAGAAAAAAGAGGTATGCATACATTGTACAATTCTTTTTTGAAATAGAGTAATAGAGAAATTGCCTTAAATTGTGTCACAATCATTGGTGTTCAATTTTCATGTCAAAATCACTGATTATTTGTTATCCGGTCTTCTCCAACTTGGATTTTTATTATCATTAAATCCAATATATACAGGATATGATTTTTTTTGTGTGGTTGATTTGATTGGTTCTTGCAAGAAAAGATTAAATTCATTCAGATAATCATAGCGATGGGAAATATTTGTTTTGGATCATTGAAGTAGGTCCTGTTAATAAAACTTACTATCATGTTTATGTGAGCCATAAACATCACCGAGTTTCTAACAACTCAAGTTAAGCCAATAGAGAGAGACATGTCCTTCAAAATTATGACTCCATTGCCCAATAGATAGAAGACACTGATCATTTAGACCCGGAATAAACCCATTTATAAAAAATTCAATCGCGTATACTTTTAATTTCATGAAGTAGGAGTAGGAGAAGAGGATATGTCAATCTATTTCATAAATTCATGTCATTCTGAAGAAGATATTGAAGATAGGTTACAAGGAGAACTAATCTTCTTATTCATTATAAAGTTGTTCCCATCTTCATCTAGCAAAGCCAAAAGTGAAAAAGAGTTTTGATCATTCAAATCAATTTTGTTCATTAGGCAAAGTCTTTTATCAAATTGGATCATAGAGCTTTGAATCCTCTTAATGTTTGGTAAAGCTATGATTTTGGGAACCATTAAATTGGTGAATCTGTTGGGGAGACAGCTGATAAGTTCACTGGGAAGAGTCGAGGATTTTCAAATTGGAATTCGTTGCAGCTTGTTCAAATATTATAAAAGGTGATTTTGTTGGATTGATGAAACTAAAAGATGATTTAATATGTTCCTTATCAAGATGTGGCAAATCTAAAAACTACTTGTAGTTGCAACACTTCCAACATAGAGAAATGTATTAGTATATGCATCCATATAGAACTGAAAAAGCAACTATGTTATGTGATCAATCTAAGTTGCATAATGGAAGAAATTTTTAAAATTGAAAGGTATAAATAATTGGATTTTCATGGCATAACCAGTTATTACAATTCTATCCTGCCTAATATTAGTAATAAAATACCATTATTCAATGATTTGGAGGAAGAATCAGTAGAGAAACACTTAAATAGTTCAATGAGTTGATGGAAGACTATGAGGTTGGACATGAGGACGTTCTCATGAGACTTTTATGAAATCACCAAAAAATGAAGCAAGATATTAGTTTTTAAATTTAATGTCATGTTCCATTTATTCTTGGCAAGAATTTCAATTATATTTTAGAGAACGATATGTTGAGAAGATAGAAGTGTTTTCAGTTCTCTCTGATTTCATGAATATTCATATTGAAGAAGATGTGTTAGTTCCAAATTTTAATATCAAGTTTGTGAAAGAATTAAAGAGGCTTCCTAAGACATTAATACCCCATGATAGATTAACCCTATTCATTTACTTGGGTGCTTTCGATGAGGAAATGAGTTACATGATGAGAAGCGAGGATTCAAAAAGTTTGCATGAGGCCTTTGAAATTGAAATTAGCATTGAGGTGTCAAAGTAAGAAATGTCTAGAAGACTTAAGTTGGAAATAAAATCCTCTTATGCAAGAAAACAATGTTGTCTAGAGGTTTAAAATAATGTCTCACTGCCCCATTGTATGATTCATATTATGATTATGTATATTAACCAAAATATGATTTACTATGTATGAATCAAATGTATGTGCCTCAAACAACAAAATAACCTTGCACACATGCTCAAGATTATACATATGAGCATCCATTTGGTGTATACATGCCTAAAATTGGCAATGCATACGAATATGAGCCTACTTTCCTCAATTTGGCATGATTCATGAATTAAGATTAGTTGGATCCTAAAGCTTCTTATAAGCGCTATGAAAATATTATCAATCCCATGGCACTCAATCAAGGCTTGATAGATAATGAGAAAGGAGAAATTGTGAGTAAGGAAGACATGCAATTGACAAAAGTACAATGGAATCCCCACAATAATAGTAATTCAAATAAAGTGTCTAAGAATGTGAATATCAAGGAGATATTGCATTTGTTATCAAGTAAACAAAAGATTAAAGTTGTTGATTAAAAATGTACATGTGCAGATGTATGCTCGCCTCATAAATTGATTCTAGCTCCTTTATATCTCAATGATCACAGCGGTTCTTATAAATCAGAAATGAATTTATCTGCATAATATAAGCATGATGAAAATTTGAAATAACATATGGGAAAAAAGGCATACACTCCTAAAAATGGTTTTCAAATTGTTTCAAACTCATTATATGATCAAATGAAAAAGGAATATTTTACGCTCTTATGCCAAGGTGTATTTGGAGGTAACTATGATATATTTTTATATGATAAGGAAAGAAAAAAATATGATTTAGGCACCATGTCTACTTCTACCATAAATCTAAGTTCTTGATATGCCCGCAAGGTGCATACATCCCCAGGAGGAGCTACTATTGGCACCTCAATTTTTTGTAAGATTTTGATGTGCCTATAATGTAAAAATTCCATTTCAAACCACAAAAATACCCCTATCATTTCTTCTTAGAGTAGCCTATTTTGACGTCAAATTCCTAAATGTCCTGTCAATGTCATGCAAAAATAGTCTAAGATCATGTCAATTCATTATCAATAGGTCCATATCTCCATTTTAAGCTTCCCATAGTCAAATATAGTTTGTTTTATAGATGCTAAGTTTCGGTGTCATATGTGAGTTTACTACCTGCACATTATTCAACCTGCTAGATTGGTCAATTTTGGAGGTCAATAATTTTGTGCTTGCTGCCTTTCATGTTAAAATAATTATTTCCCTAAATTGTCATCATCTCAACATGCTCACATGATCATTAGCAGATCTCTCTTAATTGTTAGTAATAACTGAGAGGGGGGGTGAATCAGTGGGCTCAAACAATTTATCCAATTTAAACTTTAATCCACCAATTAATACTTCTCAAATTATTAAGTCCCAACAAGATGCATGCCTTTGAAATATTTGAAACAAATAACTATTTGTCGGTTTACCTTGTCTGTCCTGTTTCTCCTTGATAACCGATAAGCAGTAAATTGTATTTACCGATACTCAGTAAATATGCAGAGTATACCAGTCAATCCATAAATGCATATGTAGAATGTAAAACACTAAAGTAATTAACCATACACACATAACACAAGAATTTTAACGTGGAAACCCTGTTAAGGGAAAAACCACTGGGACTGGTACCCCAAATTTTCACTCTTCTGAAGTGAGCCCTGTTAGGAGCCAACCCTTTTAAAGGTTACAAACACACTGTTAGGTGCGACCTTGTTAGAGGATTTTCAATACATAGGTTGTCACTAAGTATCTGGCATGTACGCTACCATCCTTGAATCAGTCTCATGACTGTCAATAGGCTTTATGCAAAATCTTACTACCATCCTTGAATCAGCCTCCTTCTTAGACTGTCAATAGGCTTTAGGTAAGACCGGTGCTACTATCA
>MU224320.1:0-13133 GCA_018584345.1 Thuja plicata | reverse complement strand
GCTTTATGCAAAATCTTACTACCATCCTTGAATCAGCCTCCTTCTTAGACTGTCAATAGGCTTTAGGTAAGACCGGTGCTACTATCATGAGTCAACCTTCTGGTAATCTGTTAGGATATACCTCAATCACAAAAGACTGTTAAGTCCTGCTCTGTTAGGAGACTTTAATGCTTCAATGGTTAAACTGAAACAAAATGACCTGTTTCTAATGCAACTGAATTGCAGATTTTCAGATCTATTTACTTACAATGTCTTTCTAATCAATGTATCAATTTTATTCCTTTGTACTTAACTCTTTCTGCTATGTGATGTTGTGATTCACTGTCCATCGATGTCTGCAAAATACTTTAGCTCTCCCTCAGCTTGATTGATCAGGACTACATGAAGTTAATCCTTCATCAGTTTCTCTTCAGCATCTTCTATCAGTTCACTCCCCCGTGTATCTGATTGCATATCAACCACTCTAGAATGAATTTTGCTTGTCTCTTAAATAGACATGATTTTCCTTAATTCTAGGTTCTTTGATTCTTGATTCTTGGCATGAAAAACAATCCAGCCAAATTGATTTATGGCTTTAACTCCTGATTTATCTCGTAGTTATCTTCTTGCCAACTGTACAAATCACTTACTTAACTGTGGTTGAATAAAACAAATAAAACAACCAGTTAAGTTTATCATTTAGCTCTGCCAGCTAGATATTTTGTCATTTTCTGATCTCTCTGTTCCGTCGGTCAATTCTGCAGTTCGTCGCCGATGACAACTGCCAGTTCCGTCGGTGTCGCTTCAGTTAACTTAAGAATCTCCGTCCATCGGGCATCATTGGATCTTTGTTTGTCGGGCAATACTATTTTTACCTCGTCGGGTATCATGTGATTCTACTTCGTCGGGCAACACTATCTTTACCTTGTCAGGAATCACTGTGACTTTAATCTCTATCTTTACCGATGGTGTGCACTCCGCCGGTGTAGTCTGTCACTTAGTGAATACTCTAGATTTTTATGCATTGTTGGAAGAATAACCTTTTTTCCATTGGTTCTCTGAAGTCTTTGGCATGATCATACAGATGATATCAAGTTGACATCAATGAAAATACAAACCATTAACTGATTTAATGTCTTGCATTATCTTCAACTTAATATAGTCAATCATTTAATCAGTTATATGTCATCATTAATGTGTTTGATATTTTTACAAGATCAAAAGTAAATGAAGATTATTATAATTTGTTATTTGCACAATGCTAACCTTATCAGATTTTGTACTTTGGAGGTTTACATTTTGAAACCAATTGGTGATTGAATGAAAATAATTGCTACTGTGATTTTCCTCATGATAATGTATTACTATGCACAATTTCAGATCTTCAACACTCATTTGGGTATCTTTTCAAAAGCAAAATAAAATGGAACTTTTAGAGCTTGATGCATGTCTATAAATGAAGTTGCAAAAGGGTCAAATTTGACCATTAATATCTCACACATAAAGTAGAGTGAGGAAAATGATAATGGTACATTGGTTCATGAAACCATAATGGACTCATCTATACAATGGAAATGTCTCATATGCAGGTTTGACATTTTACTTAGGGCACTGAATTGGTAGCATTTAAATGAATATGATGTGTGGTTATCTAAAATATTGAAATGAGAAACTTTGACTGTTAAAATTTTGGGATTCGGATTGTATTAAATTTGTCTGTTTGTTTAAGGTATTTCTCATACCAATAAATAGTATGTGTGTGCATCCTCACAACTTCAAGTAAGTGTTTGACCAATTTTTGAAATTAGTTTTGAAGGTCACTTGGCTCGTTATAGATATTTATAGGAAGGTCAAAATTTAGGTTTAATGATCACCAAATTTTCCTTTTTCACTTTGGATGCATGAGGGACCACACTAGATTCATTTGGAATTAAGCTATCTTCCAAACAAAAAAATTATAGCCGATTCGACATGGGGACTCGACATACATCACAACTTCCAAAGAAAAATTTAAAGCTCGTGCCAAAAATTAATATCATTTAAATAATTTGATTTAAATGATAATAAAACAAATAATTAAGGTTTAATTTTTTCTATTTTCATAAATAAGGAAAAGGTGGACGGATCACTAAAGTCATTTAAAATGATTATTATATACTTTGAATGGGTGTAAAATTAAATGTGGTGGCCCCCACATTTGGTTTGGTATGGAAAATGATTTCATATATTTACCAATGTAATTAACGATCTAAGAGTATTTCTATCCTTGGTGAAGGTTGGAATCCACATCAAACACACATTATAAATGTATCCTCCATACCCGCGTGTCTCCTTAAAAAGCATAAACTAATTTCATCGATGTTATGAAACCATCAATATGACATCTCAAATGTCTTTCCAAGGTCAAATGTCTCATCGATGTGGGTTATACATGAAGTCATCAACAAGAAAACTCAAAATGGAGAGACTAATTAAAGGTCTGCTTGAGAGGGCATGTCTCTCTAATAAGGAAATGAAGAAACCCTACTTGATAGCAGGCACATGGGGTAGGCTCTGTGTATGTCTAGAGTTTCAACTTTATTTGTCATTGACCTTTATGATATGGTATTCTTAACCATTCATGGAGCATTGATTATTTTTCTACATTGAAACTCATTGGGACTGTGAGCTTGAATAGTAAGGATTATGATGAGTTGAATGTGTAAGACTTGGCCCTAGTTTTTGTGCTTACTTGGATGCCTCATTTCTATGGACATGGTGTTTTGTTCGAAGATGTCTCGCTGGTACTATAAAAGTGATGACAAAATATATTATTAGAACAAGGAAGATGAACTATTTGGCAAAAAAGATGAAGAGACCATGGAAAAAGGGCAATATGTACAGTAATATATGAATGCAAAATATGGATTCACAAGAAGTACCATAGTAATTATTCGATAGAGTGCCATCAAGATTAATAAAGACCGCGCACACAATGAATTTGGTGAATTGGATTTAGAAGCTATCAAGGAAATTTCACTAAACATCCATAAGATCAATTTATCAAAATAAATTTATAGACTTTCAAGAAAATGTAGTCGGACACACTATGCCAAGTCCTGCAAAATTTTACCAACAAGTGCCATGCCCATGCAAAATAATAGAAATGGAATAGGGTTTGAACATCTATCCAATCACAATAGATGAGGATTTTTGAGATTATAGTGACACATACATGTGAAATGTGGGAGCCTAAAGAGAGCTCTACACATCATTTTTAAGAAATTTGGTTTCATGGTTTGTATCAATTGTAGGGAATGGTTGCATGGTAAATGTCTAACATAATGTTGTATCATGAGATGCAATGATCAAGAAGTGTGGTCTATGAGAGCGATGATGTCAAGAAACACAAATAGGGGTTCCTATAAATCCATAGAGTATGCACACTAACTATTTGAAAAAATACCTCAAACAGATGTCTAAGTATAAAATATAATGGTGGCCAAAACTTTCAAAACATTGTATGGTCGATGCAATATATGGATGCAAATAATATTCAAGCCAATTATTTGACAAAATTCCTTGTGCAATGTGATTTTGTAGAGCATGATTTTGGTGATTAGTCTTTTGAAACTTTCACGCATTTGCATGAAACATGGATATATAAACATCACACATGGATTGTATGGAAAAATGCTCTAGTAGACATGTATGTAAGAAATGAAATCATAGATATAGGCACATAAAATGTTAAGGAAACATGATTTTAAAATTAAAATAAGTAAAGTATTTGACATAATATGTCAAAGAGATGCTCCTTCAAAGGAAGAGATAAATTGACTATACGATATGCACAAAATTAATTGCATATATCGAAGGAAGGTTCTATATAGACTATAAAGGGAGAATGATAGGGCATGATGTTTATTTCAGTCTGTAGGTACACATATATAGTATGAAGGAGTATATAAGAGATGATGAAGTGCTTTACAGAATGGAATGAGATACATATAAAATGAATATAATGAAGATTTTAGGGACTTTTGAACTAATATAGGGACACAAGATCAAACTTATGGGATATATTTTTGATATAGATATTGTGCTAAAGCAAGAGAAGAGCATGAAACTAATGCAAATGGTCAAAATAATAACATGAAATTTAATAGTCAATTGAGATATATCTCATTAGAGAGGGAAATTATTTAAAAGAGCTTTGTTGGCTATATGTTCAAATGATTTTGTTTGCTTCTATGATTGTACATGGATAGTTATGAGATAACAAAATTATTAGCAATTACTTTGTTGGGTATAGTTGATTAGATGAACATTCACATTATTTTGTAATTGATTGTAATTAATCTGAATGGTTCCTTTGCATTTATAAAAGGGAAACCAAAGATTGGATAGTAGAGACAAATTTTAGATATTATGAAGAAAAATACAGAAACAAAATGAGGGATTCATACATTATACAGTTTTTTTTGAAATAGAGTAATGGAGAAATTGCTTTAAATTCTGCCACAATAATTGGCATTTAGTTTTCATGTTAAAATCATTGATTATTTATTATCTAGTCTTCTCCAACTCTGATTTTTCTTATCATTTAAGCCAATATATCAAGGATGTGATTTGGTTTGTCTGAACACATTTATTGTCTTTGTGTGATTAATTTGATTGGTTCTTACAAGGCAAGATTAAATTCATTTAGATAATCACAATGATAGGAAAGGTTTCTTTTAGATCATTGAAGTAAGGCCTATTAATAAAAATTCCCAGCATGTTTATGTGAGCCATATAAATCACCGAGTACCTAACAAATCGAGTTAAGCCAATAGAGAGAGACATATCCTTCAGAATTTTGAATCTATTTCCCAATAGATAAAAGGAACTGATTATTTAGACCCATAATACACCCATTTATAAAAAAATCAATCACATATACTTTTAATTTCATGCAGTAGGAGTAGGAGTAGGAGTAGAGGATAGGTCAATCTCTTTCATAAATTCATGTCATTTTGAAGAAGAGATTGAAGATAGGTTACAAGATCTAATTTTCTCAATCATTATAAAGGCATACCTGCCTTAGTCTAGCTGAGATAGAAGTGTAGGGGATTTTTTATCATTACGATCAATCCTGTTTGTTGGAAAAAGTCAATTATCAAATTCGATCATAGATCTTAGTATCCTCTTAAAGTTTGGTAAACCTACGATTTTGGGAACCAATAGAAGATAAATAAATTCAATTTATTTATCATAGCTTAATACTTAGGATAAAGGAAAAAATAGTTGTTTATTTTCTCCTAAAGATGAGATTAATTAATCGATCAAAAAGGTTAAATGAGGAAGAGTGATATTAACAGGATCAGAATCAAACATGGTCAAAAAAGTGAAATTGATTACGATATGATGAAGATTAGAGATGAACATTAGTGATTAATTAAAAAATATTATTTATTTAATTAATGAAGAATGAAACAATATCGATGAATGATAAAGATCAAACATGCAATATAGAAGACATGTCAAAAAAGGGGGGCATAGGCATTGACCATTTTTTAGTGTCTATAAATATAAATCACCTGCTCCATAATTGTCTCTATTATGCATATGCACTATTAACACATCTAGGAATAAAAACCTTAATCTAAATCTACTCTAACAATAGAGAGGAAAAGATTATTTGAATTTAAAATTATCCCGAAATTCCCTCAAGCCTTCCATAGACCAGTGCCTATCCCTAGCCATAGCGTGATATATGAAACTGTACGAGAAATTCCATCATAAAATTACATCTTATCAGTGGATATTTGGGTATTAATATATTGCATTAACACATCCCCTTATGTAACCATAAAAATATTCTTATAGATCTAGATGATGCACTCAAAATCACAAATATCTACTCAGAATTTAACTTCTTCCTAGAAAAATATCCATGAAGAAATATTACAATATCAGGGAAGACTGAGATGACAGATTCAAGTACCCTTTATATATTGAGTATGTATGACAATGAATATAAAACATGAGAAAACCTTATGATCATATCATTTATGTATTAAATTTAATAGAAATTTGCATCTAAACAAGCACTTACAACCTACACATCTTATGCATGACACAAAAAAATAATTTCCCTATTTACATGCTTGATAAAATATAAGCTCAAAACCCCTTAGAAAAAAGAGAAAGAAGAATAAAGAGCTCCATATTTTCTCTAGTGGTGAAATGTGTCCTTTCCAAATATCTGATCTGGAATCTTTTATTCTCCCTCTCTCCTCTCATTGAAAATATCTACCCTCTTTTTATTGCAACTAAAATATTTTCAATTATTTTGACATAGTCCAAGGCCAGAGAGATCTCAAAAGAGATGTCCAGACTTACAGCCCAACAACAACCACAACAGAATCATCAATACAAAAAGATATAACCAATATCAACTTATATTATTATCAGAAATTGATTACATAATTTTAGTGACCAACACATTCTTCATCATCATCATCTCAGATCTGATATCTGTTCTAACTATTTTTGTTATCCTCGCCTCCATCACATCAATGAGATATTTGACCGCCCTAGAGCCCAATCTCTTCAGATTCATCTTCCAATATCTTTGAAAAACCTTTGCAACATATCCCTTCTGACCACCTTGTGACAACCTTCGAACTGTCTGCAAGTCAGATCGTAACTTTCTACCTCACATGAATAATCAGACAGGTTTCACAAGTCTAGAAACACAGATCTGCAACACGAACCTCTTGAGGAAGCACAACCTTCACTCAGATCAACCAGATCAACTTTTCTCTGATACCACATGACGTATTACATGGGCGGAGAGATCTCAAAAGAGATGTCTAGACTTGCAGCCTAACAACAACCGCAGCGGAAACAACAACACAACAAGCTATAACCAATATCAACTTATATTATTATTAGAAACTAATTACATGCAACATCCTGAGCTGTAAGGCCTTGTCGGTTACAACCAATTACAGCAGTAAACATGACATGTCCCACAGGATCAATCTTGTCCACGCTAGCCCAGATTTGTGACACACAACAATCTGGTAGGAACACCAAGATAAATATGAACTTGAGCTCGCAAGCCACCAAGAAATCTTCTTGTTTCCTAAGCCAACACTTAGATACCATCTCTTCAAGCAATTTTTTTTGCCTCTCCTACTACTTCCCCTCTCCTTCCTACTCTACCCATTGTTAGGAATAAGGTGTCACAACCTTGTATATTTCCTTACATTTGATATTTTCCAAATGTCGGCACTTTGGACAATGTGTAAGGTAATCATGACTAAAACGGTTATGATGGATTCCTATGACGGTCATTAATATTTGTAAGGGCTAATTGTGGAAGTTTCGATAATGGGTGAAGACATGCAAGACATGTGGCAACTAATCAATTGAGTATTGTACACTCTTCTGCAATCGTGGGGTTCGGGGCATCGGGCCGGAAAAAAAATTGGGTTCCTATTTTCTCGGAGAATGATAAAACCCTAATATGGCTGCTTTTGGAAGTTGCCCTAAAAATTGAAGCACATGATATAAGCATTTTTTAGGGTTGCGAATTTGAGAGACGTTAGAGTATTATTGGAACATTTTTATGCTGCCAAATTTGTCTTCAAGTGTTAATTATCTCCTGAAAGAACTTGCATTGCAAGTGTATTGTAAACAATATTAGTTTTGATTAATACATTGTGCAAGTTTTGGATATCGATTTTAACCCTATTTCGAAATCTTTCATTTGGTTTCCTATATGGGTTCATCTTCCTAATCTTCCTCTGCATCTATGGATCAACTCTCTGTTTGAGGGGATTGGTAATGCTCTAGGGGAGTTCTTACTGGTGGATGGTGATTCTTCTGACATTATCCACTCTACTTATGCTCGCATTCTTGTTGACATTGATCCTTCTAAGGGTCTTCCTGCAGAGATAGCGATCAACTCCTCTAAAGGAAGATGAAATCAGTCTCTGGATTATGAGGGGATTCCCTTCAGATGCAAAAGGTGTTTTAAAACTGGGCATATGGCTGCTCAATGTGGATTGGGTAAAAAAAAACTAATTCTTCTTGGTGGAATGGTGCTTCTTCTCAACACTACTTGGTGGAGAAGAAGACTGTTTCACCGAAATGGTTTTCCCAGGTGGCTGCGCAGGTCCCTTCTCCTCCCCTTATTGGTATGGTTGTGGCTCTTGTGTTCTCTCATGTGAATGCCCCCCTGTTGCACTGATACCTGGTTTTGTGGGGGCTGCAGCGTCTCTCGAATCCCCTAGTGTTGCGGGGGTAGTGGCTACTATTGGTTCTGTGGATACTTATACTGCAGGTTCTACTGGTATTTTGACTACCTGTGTCGGTAGCCTTGTTCATTCTGGTTTGGCTAATGATCCTCTGCGGTGGCAGGATGAAGTGGCAAGAGTTGAAGAGGGTTGGATAACTGTTAAAGGAAAAAAAAAATTAAGATGTCCTCTTTTGAAATGACTCTTCGTTCCCATTAGAAAGGAGCTAAAGGTAAATCCTAGACTTGGATTTGTCTTTAGATTGGGTTTGCATGAAGGTTGTTTCATGCATTGTTTCTTCAAGGTTGTGGGTTCCTATTGTAAAACCTTCACTATGGTCTAGATCAGTTTCGTTTAGAGGGATTTTTTGAATATCTTTTGTGACAACTTTGTACATGATTTCAGGGCCCCTTCAAAACCTGCAGTTGCCATACTCAAAAAACATATAAATCTTAATTTTTCCAGCTAAATCACACAACTAAATTAGGAAAAAAGTTCAAACATACCATAAAAATCACCCCCAATAATTTTTTTTTTTTTTTTAAACATTTTCCTTATAGATACCAACTAGGCTAGCCGTTGGGACGAGCGTTTAAAATTTTGATATTTTTTTTTAATTAGGGAGATTCATTCAAAAAGATATTATTAGAGAGATTCATACATTTGATGAAGAAGGGACAAATAAAATTCGGGCAAGAGAGGGCAAAAGAGGATTTTTGGTTGTCATGTAAAATGTTTGGATTTGTACTTGTTCTATCAAATATTTTTGTGATTCCCTCCCAGTTTAATTTTTTTCTTGTATTGGTTGTGTATAGTGTGCACACTGGTTTTTCTTTTTTCTATTTTTTGTTTTGGTGTTACATTTTTTAGTTAAACAAGGGCCGATGCAGAGCAACCAAAAACAATTCATTCTTTCAGGTATGTACAACTCAATACCAATTTTCATCATCAATACAAACCAAATACTAGAATATTTACATATTTTATGCAGTCACGAGTTGTCCAATTCTAATATGCAATGTTATTAAATTAGGTTGTTTACATATTTTCTCTCCTACTCCTGTTGTTTAAATTAGGGCATTAACTTCCTTTCACTCCTCTTCTTAACAAGAGTAATATCACTACAAAGGGTAGTAATAACACTGGTCAAAACAGAGAAAGAGGCGCAGTCAAGGGTAAATTCTTTTTCTAAAACTCTATTTTTCTACTAGCTCCTTGGCTCTAAAAATAGTCCTAATTCGATTAAATTAAGAATTAGGACATCTGCCATGATTTTGCATTACCATGCTTATGATATATTCATAGGTTTCGCCACAATTAGGAAAAGGTTTGAACATCATGTATTTAATTTATCACTCCCTAGAAATTGATTTTCACAGCACCGAACGAAGGTTTGAAAATGTAGTTAAATTGTCAAACCCTAGAAACCAATTTTTAGAGCATTGGACAAGGGTTTTAAAAAGGTAGTTAAATTTTCAAACCCAAAAAATCAATTTTTTGAGCATTCGATAGGGGTTTTAAAAAGGTAGTTGAATTTTCAAACCTAAAAAATCAATTTATGAGCATTGAACAACGGTTTCAAAAATGTGGTTAGATTTTCAAACCCTAGAATTAATATTAGAGCATTCAACATGGGAATTAAAAAATAATTAAATTTTCAAACCCTAGATTCAATTTTCAGATCATTGAACAATGCTTTTGAAAGACTATGGTAAGAGCCATTAAGGCTGCCATGGAGAACATTAGATCAAATAATTAGGAAGAAATATTTGTAAGTCAAATCTCTTTATCTCAGTTGTGTTGTTTAAATTTCAATCCAAGTCAAAATTTAACCCAAAATAAGTACTCTCCTCTATCTCTCCTATTGCCAGTAGAGAATAGGATTTTCAGAGAATGACCTATTACCGATTGATAGATATGTATTATTATTATTTCTAGAGTAGCAATAAGAATTCAGGTATAGGGTACCTGTATAGGTCATGCCCTAACCAACCTATTACCAAAGGAAAAAAAAAAAAAAAGATTTTCAAAGAATGGTTTGTTACTAATTGATAAATATGTATTATTATTCTCTATTTCTCATATACAACCTTATTGCCATATTATTTATGAGAATTCAAGGTTTCATCACATGTTTTAAATATATATGCTTATATAAATGTGCAACACTTATTTTGGGAATAGAATAATGTATCACCAAGTTTACCAATAAACATGCCCCTTTTGGCCTATCCTCAAATATAGAGAAAAATGTTTAAATAGCAGCAAGGCATACAATAATAGGTCTCAATTGAGAGTAGTACTATGCATGAATAATGCATATGAACTTTGTATTCCTAGAGTACTACATTTTTTAACAGCAACACAATTTCAAACAGAACTATAGTTATGATTCAATTATGGTCTGTAAATAAAAGGGATATATCAGTGGGAACTTCATCTAAAAAGTTAACTAGTCTAAAGAGATTGGCTACAGTGGGAGGAATTGATCTTTCATACATCTCAAGATTTGTAATATTGGCAAGAGAGGTAATAACTTCACCCCACTGGCTGAATTCTTCCTTTAGAGAGATATGCGCAGTGCACTAAGAAAGAGGTGCTTTAGTATGGTCAAATTTTGTAACCGGTTTGTAAACCTTGGGATCTTCAATCTTGTTGCATGATAGAGTTTGCAACTAGGTAGCATAGATGCAAAATTGTTTTCAAAGTTTGAGGATTTTCACCTTCTAGTTACTTATAATCTAGATTTCTTATATTATTGGATGACTTTTTCCCAGTTGTATCTGTCTTCCCCCAATGGGGCCCTTGATATCCCTGTGGACTCAAATGCGCACTCCTTGAGACTTTTGAATAGTTCCATGCCAATTGGAACTCTCTTCATATTTGGCAACTACTTGAATATAAATTTCTCCAGACATGGAAGGGCTCCCATCTCTATTCTCGGAAATTTGCTTCAAGTTCTTAAATAGCCTAATTTCAAAGAACATGAGTTTATTAAAAATTATTGACATTCCAAAAGCTCTTAGCTTTGTGAAAATCTCATTACCTATCAATTCTAAGATAATTAGATTAGGCAGGATTCCTATCGTTAGTGTAGTGTAATCAACACATTAAAAAAAAAGCTTGAGTATCTTGAGATTTGGAAATCTACTTATCCAACTTGGCACAAAATATCCACTAATGCGAAGGTGTTCACAATACTTCATAACCATCATTGTAAGGGGACAAGGTGGATCTAGTAATCCAAGAGTAAGACCAGCTACCCCTACAACAACCCCTCTGCTCTTGTTGCGCATTCCTAAACTACACATCTTCACAAATTACCCAAATACTGTTTCCATACTTCTGTAAGACGCTTGATTATTTTAAAATTTTATCAAGAGCTCTTGGAGGTGAATTACATTACCCAAATCCTCCAGCTTTAAGAATATATTATCTCCATTGGAGAGACCCAAACCATTTGAACTTAGCATCAACAAACGTGGTAGCTTTGATATTCCCTTGGGGATATGATGTTGCAACCGATCTAAACATCCTTCTATATTGAGATGTTGTAGACAATTAAGCTTGTAAGCCTTAGGGTCTTTTTCCAACCCTCTTACCAAGCCAAAACCCGCACGGGTTTTGATGTGCAAAATAACTTGATCGGGTTTTGAAAAGTAAAAAGTATAATGCATAGTTTTACATAAATGTAAAACTAAAACCATTATTTTGAATTTTCCATAACTCGTACAGGTTATAAAGACATCAAAATGTATGCTTGTAAACTTAGAATTTACTACACATATGTATAGACATACATATATAATATGTGTTTATGTGTATTTATGAATATATATAGTTATATATACATCTCTCTCTCTCTCTCTCTCCAAACCCTAAACCCTAAAATCTATAACTGTAAGAAATAAACCCTAAATCTTTTCTCCCTTTTCCCCTCTCTCACTCTTTTCATAGTTCCCCCATCTCCCTCCCTTTCTTCCTTCTCCCCCTCTCTCTCTCTCCCCTAAACCCTTCATAATCTTCAAGTCCTAAACTCTATAACCATAAGCTCTAAAACCTATACTAGCCCATAAACCCTATAACCATATGCCCTCGCCCTCGCCCATCTCTATTCTCAAAAATTGCTTCAAGTTCTTAAATAGCCTAATTTTAAAGAAAATGAGTATATTAAAATTTCTTGACATTCCAAAAGCTCTTGGCTTTGTGCAACTCTCATTACTTATCAATTCTAAGATCATTAGATTAGTCAGGGTTCCTATTGTTAGTGTAGTGTAATCAACACATTAAAAAAAAAAAGCTTGAGTATCTTGAGATTTGGAAATTTACTTATCTAACTTGGCACAAAAAATCCACAAACGCGAAGGTGTTCACAATACTTCATAGCCATCATTGTAAGGGGACAAGGTGGATCTAGTAATCCAAGAGTAAGACCAACTGAAGTGAGCATCAACAAATAGGGTAGCTTTGATATTCCCTTGGGGATATGATGTTGCAACCGATCTAAACATCCTTCTATATTGAGATGTTGTAGATATTTAAGCTTGCAAGCCTTAGGGTCATTTTCAAACCCTCTTACCAAGCCAAAACCCACACGGGTTTTGATGTGAAAAATAACTTGATCGGGTTTTGAAAAGTAAAAAGTACCATGCATAGTTTTACATAAATGTAAAACTAAAACCATAATTTTGAATTTTCCATAACCTGTACAGGTTATGAACACATCAAAACGTATGCTTCTAAACATAGAATTTACTATACATATGTATAGACATACATATATAATATGTGTTTATGTGTATTTATGCATATCTATAGTTATATATATATACTCTCTCTCTCTCTCTCTCTCTCTCTCTCTCTCTCTCTCTCTCTCTCTCCAAA
>MU224319.1:1006051-1035013 GCA_018584345.1 Thuja plicata | reverse complement strand
GTTGGGCGCAATCAGGTAGGGAAGCCCTATCGACAAGCCGCCCCCCTCCCTCAACGGCCACCATCTTCCTCAATTTCGATGAAAAAGCCAAATGAAGTTGCATTTTCTTTTTTTTGACCTTTATGCATGTGTTGGTCGCAATTTCGACCAACACGGGCATAGAAATAAAAAAAAAAGAAAAGTTAACTTTTATATTGCGACCAAACAAACCAATTTTGCAAGTTGGTCGAAAAGTTTGGTCGCAATTTAGGGTCAAATCTATTAGTGATGGAGAAATAGTATAGTTTCCCTTCAAAAGCATTTATTTCTTGCAGCCATAGAATAGTTTCTTTCCAGCATTTATTTCCTGCAACAATTATAGAATGATTGGTTGAGAAAGTGCTTGGTGCATATATTTTTCTAGCCCGATTCAAGTAACACATCCCTGAGTTAAAGGATTATACATAGTTTATGAGCCTTTATAACAAGCGATCATTTTTTGCACCACTATCGGGGCCGATGCTGAGCCTGGTTCTTATTCAACCATTCCTAGGATTTTTTTCATTCTTTCATTCACTACTTTAAGTAGATTAAGCCGTATCTTGACAAAAAAAACTGCTATTATCATCATTCCATACTATCTGCATGCATAATAGATGAAGAGACGCCTGAGGAAGGTACTTGCCAAATCCATCCAGTAACCTATTTGAAGAAGAAAGTTAGTTTGTTGACGCTATTGTTGAGATTCCTGAAGCCCCTTCATCATTCTCATCTTCTGAGGGTGACTTTCATGGGTTCTTCCAGGAACAACCAAAGGCCAATCTATTTGTTGAAGCCTTTTCCAACCTAGAACTCCAGAATCCTCAAGAAGAAAATCCTTGGCACTTAGTCATCTACCAACCTTAGAACCCACCTCAAAATCCATCTCAGCAACAATGAAGGATGGCCAATCCTACTACGTTTCCTTTTCCCCTCTTTGATCAACGAGATAATAACAACCTCAAAAATATTCCCTCTTCTGCTCTTCCAAAATTTTATGGCCTTGTCACAGAGGACTCGGATACCTTTCTCTTTGAGTTTGATATCCTTTGTAGGAGCTATGACTACACCACTGATGCCCACGGGCTTAAGCTATTTCCTGTAACACTTAAAGAGTCTACATTTTGATGGTTAATGGGCTTAGGACAGGATGTTTCCCACAATTGGGATGAAATGAAGGATTCTTTCTTACTGAAATACAAGGAGTATTGTCGAGGAAATTATATACGAGGAGATGACATATTTAAGATGACATAGAAGGAGGATGAGAGTCTTGAGGATTATGTCTCAAGGTTCAAGTTTAGTTTGTAGAAGAATACTCAGCATGAGCTTAATGAAGAATCTCAGAATTTTCTCTTTTATGAGGCATTCATAATGGATGCACAGAGACACTAGACCTAATGGTCGAAGGAGATATCACCCAGGCATCATGGGATGATATCCAAAAGATATTCGTTAAGTACTCAAGAGCTTCTGTTAAGAAAGTAAGGGGATATAGGTCCACCCTGGGGAATTCAAATGGTGTTGGTGCTTCATAGACATAGATACCAATCTATTGTCCAATTTTAAGCAAGATATAATTAACAACATGGCCACCCAGCTGGACACCATGTAGGCTAAAAAGAAACATGAGGAAGCAGAGGCCATGCTAGCAGAATTCTATCCAAATTGTAGATAGAAGAAGAGAGACTACAGATGCAAACTGGTTGCTATAAATGGAGACTACACAAATGCTGACTAATTACAAACCAGTTGAACTAGAGGATGAGAAACTATTCTTCATCGCCCATTGACAACCATGGGTACAGGGACAAGGTATACCTTAGGACCCTCTTTCATTTAGTGGTCCTTTTTATAATAATCAATGGAAACCCCCATGAGTTACCAAAATCCTCCCTAGAATAATTCCCTGAATGAATGGAATAAATACCCCAATCCACAGTGGCCAAACCCTCAAGGAGGTTGGAAACAAGCTCAAGGGGTGTTCTAGCCACCAAAGGGTAATTGGTAGCAAAACCCTCAGTGGCGAGGCGACCATCAATGGCTAAATCAACCACAAGGATTTTTGTCACCACCTATGTAGCCTCCACAATAGCAAGCTCTTTTTCCACCACCTACAGCCACTACCCCACCTCCTAAGCCTACTCAGTTACCTACACAGCCACAGCCAAACCCCAAAAATTGACCTCCTCCATCTCAAAAAAATGTGTATGCTACAAACCATTTGCAGTATCCCATGCAATACCATGCATATATAATCAACCTCGATGATATTCACCTACGATCCGGTACCACTCTGCCTGTACCTGAGCCTCCTGTAATTACTAAAATGCCTTTTAAGGAACCCAATCAACCTGAAAATCCATCTACTCCAGTAGCCCCTGCACCACTAGCCAAATCCAATCAGCCTACCATTCCTCCTTTCCCACAAAGATTGTAGCATAGCAATCTGAAAACCACTGATGAAGCAGCTTTCAATATCCTTGACTAACTAAAGAATGTCCATGACCAAATTCCACTTTTCCAGGCAATCAAAGATGTTCCCACATATGGAAAATCCATCAAGGAAGCTTGCTTTAAAAATCTTGGTTGCAAGAAAAAGGATCCCTAGACTGTCCATGTCCTTGGTAAACTGGTGGACATCATGTTAGGGAAGCTTACCATCCCAAAATATTCTGATCCTGGTAGCGCTGTTGTCAAGGTCATTATTAATGTGACTTATATAAAAAATGCCTTGATTGATCTTGGAGCTGTCATTAATGTCATGACCAAGGACATTATGCAATGCCTTGGTATCACCAACCTCCGCAATACACCTAATGTCTTGTAGCTAGCAGACAGTTTGACTGTAAAGCCTGATGGAGTGGTGGAGGACATTGTGGTTGACCTTGAGTCTTGGTCCTACCCTGTAGATTTCATGATCCTCTCACCAAAAGCTACCCTAGGAGGCTACCCAATTATTCTGGGACATCCTTGGCTGGCTACCACTAATGCCTATATCGGTTGTCGGTCAAGAGATATGACCATTTCCGATGGCCAGCACACCAAAACTTTGGCCTTGTACCCTCCTACTCAACCTCAGATGGAATTAGCCTCTCCCATATGGCCAGATGTATGAGAGGAAGCTAAAGTTATTAATTCAGTCTCCCAATTAATGATGTTAAGAAGGGATCTCTTCATGTAGCTTCAGGAGGAAGATAAAGTAATCACCAACATCATGCATAACTAGTATGGCTTGAACTTAGACCCTTTGGATAGTTCCTTCCAAAACTACTCCCTGTAGCCGTTGTACTCTAATTACCAAATATCTTCCCCTGTATCTTACCAGCTCTATCGCCAAATGCTTCCCTATGAGATCCAATTTCCCTCATTAACGGATGCATCTATGGTCAAGCTCACCAAGAAACTAGAAGTTTCCCCTGAACGTTGCTTGAACATTAATAGCAAACTTACTCCTTAGCAACAAACATCATTGACCAAGTTACTAAAGAACCATCCTACAACTTTTTCCTTGGATTACACTGATATGAAAGGTCTGGATCCAAATTTTTGCACTCATAGGATTTTTCTAAAGGAGGATAAACCCCTAGTAAGGCAATTTTAAATACTTGTCAACCCTGCCCTCCATGAGATAGTCAAAGCCGAACTCCAAAAACTCCTTAAAGCTGGCTTCATACACCCTATATAAGACAGCTAGTGGGTTTCCCCACTAGTCATAGTTCCTAAGAAAGGTGGTAAGTGGAGAGTGTGTGTGGATTACAGAGAGCTTAACAATGCCACTAAAAAGGACCATTTCCCTCTCTCGTTCATTGACTAGGTTTGGACTCTCTAGCAGGGAAGAAATATTTTTCTTGCTTGGATGGGTACAGTGGATACAATCAAATCCAGATTCTTCTTGAGGATTAGGACAATACCACATTCACCTACCCATGGGGGACTTTTTCTTATTCAGTTTTACCATTCGGCCTCTGCAACGATCCTGCTACTTTTCAGCGGGTGGTTATCAGCATTTTTGCTGACATTTCCCATGACTGTATGGAGATCTACATGGACGAATTTACAACTTATGGTGAAATTTATGAGAAAGCATTGGAAAATCTGGAAAAATTCCTCACCAGGTACAAAGAACACAACCTGTCTTTGAACAACAAGAAGTGTTTTTTATGATGATGCAGGAAGGAGTAATGCTTGGTCACTATATATCTACTCTTGGCATTCAAGTAAACCCAACCAAAATTGAAGTCATTGTGAATCTGCCTACCCCAGCCAAACAAAAAGATGTCAAAAGCTTTCTTGGTCATGTTAGGTATTACAAAAGATTCATAAAGGACTTCAACAAGATGGTCAGCCCTATGTATTCATTGCTCACTAAAGATGTTGACTTTATCTGGACATCATACTGTGATGAAGCTTTCCTACAGCTAAAGTCTGTACTGACTCAGGGACCTTTTTTGCGAGGTCCTAATTGGACACTCCCATTACACATACATACAGATGCCTCTGATCATGCCATTGGAGTAGTTCTTGGACAAAAGGAAGGTACTCTAGAACATGTTATTTATTTCATTAGCAAAAATCTTTAAGGAGATGAGTTGAATTACACAGTTACCAAAAAGGAGCTATTGATTGTTATCTATGCTCTGAACAAATTCTTCCACTATGTCACTGGTTATCAAATCTTTGTGCATACAGACCATGCATCTATTAAGTACTTAGCTAACAAACCTACAATAACAAGGAGGTTAGATATATGGATGTTGATGCTACATGAGTTTGATATTACCATCATAGTAGATAAGCCAGGCAGATCAAACATAGTGGCCAATTTTTTCTCACGCCTGTAGAATGTTGATGAACCTATGGCAATTGATGATAGTTTCCCTAATGACCACCTATTCTCCATTGTAGCTCCAACTCCTTGGTACGCTAATATTGCTAACTATCTGGTTTCCCAAAAGGTGCCTCCACACTCTCTCCAAAGGAAAAGCACTTACCAATAGAGAAAACTTTCAAATTTTCATGGATTGTTGATTTTTTGTTCTATATTTGCCCCGACCAAGTATTGAGAATATGCATTCGAGAGGATGAAACTAATGACATCCTACGGGCTTGTCATGATGATCCCTGTGGAGGACATTTTTTACCAAAAGGACAGCCATGAAGGTACTTAACACTGGTTACTACTGGCCATCCCTCTATAAGGATTCAGCCAATTACACCAAGAAGTGTGATCGATGCCAGAGGATGGGGCGACCTACTAAATATGATGAAAGGCCACTCTTTCCTTAGGTCATAGTGACTCCATTTGATAAATGGGGAATCAATTCTTTTGGTCCCATTAGTCCTAAATCTGAAGATAATTCATACATACTTGTATGTACTAATTATTTAACCAAGTGGGTCGAGGTTAGAGCCATGAAGCATGTCAGGGATAATAGAGTTGCATAGTTTCTATATTAGGAGCTATTCACATGCTATGGTGTACCCTGAGAGTTAGTCAGTGATCAAGGAGCTCAATTTGCCTCTACGTTGATTACTGCTCTAATGATCAATTATAATATTCACCACCGAAAATCAAGCCCCTATCACCCATAGGCGAATGGTCAGGAAAACATCACCAATAGGGAGATAGAAGCTATCCTCATGAAGACAATTTTGTTGCATAAGAAATATTGGAGCAGTCACCTCCAAGAAGCTGTACGGGCCTACCAAACTACATGGAAAACCACAATAGGGTTTACCCCTTTTGAGTTGGTATATGGAAAAATAGTTGTGATATCGATTGAGTTTGAACATAAGACTTTACGCATGACATTACAGCTCAACATTGATCTTACTGAGGCACAACGTGATAGGATCCTATAGCTTAAATATCTGGATGAGATAAGGAAAGCTACCCTACAGCACACAGAATTAGTTCAGACACAGTGGAAAAAGTAGCATGATTCTCATATCCTTTCCAAATAGTTTGCTCCTGGTGACTGGTCTCTTTTGTATGACTCCAAATTCTAAGAAACCCAAGGTAAGCTTACAACATGTTGGCTTGGCCCTTATGAGATTATTCATGTTTATGCTAACAGAGTAGTTCAGCTATCCACCATTGACCTTGTACGTTTCAAGTTACTGGTGAATGGTCATAGGCTTTGCCTATACCATAAACCATAGACAAAAGTTAATTTCCTGTGGCAGTTTGAGATTTCTCCTGCCACAGCTGAACCTCCTACAGCCATAGACTTTCCTATAGCTAAAGAACCTCCTGCATCCAATGAAGCTCCTCCTCTTGCTGAAGGCTTTCCTACAGCTGAAGAACCCCCTCCAACTAATGACTTTCCTGCAGCTGAAGGACCTCTTCCTACTGAGGGCATTCTTGTAGCCAGCTAGAGTACTTATTTTCTCCGGTCCTCTCTTTGAAAAATTTTCCACATGCAGTCATAAAAAAATTTCATTTCCCACAAAAATTGCTTGTCCATAATAAAAACTTCATCCCCTCTACTTTTTCATCACCTTTTTTTGCCATCAACGCATTCACGTCACCTCATTATTGCGTTAGCTCAAATTTTTTCTATGCCTACGTCATCAAATCTTTCTGTATTTGGGCATTTAAATAGTATAATATTCCAAGGTACACATTACTTTATTGTTTCAAAAAGTTTTTTTTGCTTCATTTAATTTGATTATGATACATTGTAATTAATATAGCGATTCATCTATGATTTTGCCATACTTTTCCATGCAAGTGTGGACACTTGTCACCTTTTTCATAGGGGAGAGTAAATAGGTTTCGTGTGTAATAAATGAAATATCCCATTAGCTCAACTATTCTGTCAGTTTCAAATCTGTTGTCATAATTTCCATCCTTTGTCATTACTATTTTTGCTACTATAATTGTACTAAGTTGTCATGTAAAAAATGATGATTTGACAACCCCTACGTGTAACCTTTCAAAACCAGCCCCCAGCCCTGTCCTTTTAAACTCAAAATTTCAGCTTAGATTCATAGCACTATTTCAAAAAAATTCTTTTGTGGCTTGTCTCCGTTACCCAGAAACCTAGAAAGTTTTATTCCAATTCTGGGCACAGCAGTGGCATTTCAGCAAAAAGAATAGATAGTAGCAGTGGAGTAAGAGGGTTTTTTTTTTAGTTTTTCAGACATTGTTGGAAATTTCAAACAACATAATGGGTGGTTCTCCTATAAGGCATGAACCAGCAAACCACTTCTCTTTGTTATAGGAGTAGGATAGCGTTCAATTTTTTAATAGAGTAGGGTAGCTTACCTATTTTGTTAGGTTAAATGGGTATGATGAAGCCACGACATTGGAATTCTTGAGAATGTACAACAATGGAGTTGCATATGTTAAAGGGTTGAAAATTGAAGCTTCTGAAGCACAAATTGCCAAAGTCTCTAGACTTCCTTCTACAGGAGAAGTGTTTCCACATGGGCACGATGCACGCGTAGCCAAAGCGGAATTTTCTTTGCTAGTAGATGCCCCAATAGATTATAGAAAACAAGGTGTTAAGTGGACATCTCTTCCAGAAGAATATCCTCAGTTGGTAGTTCATGTTATTAGGTACACTACCTGTGAAGGTCATTTTTCCTTCTTGCATGCAGTACACTTTAGATTATTGAGCCATTTACAACATGACCGTTTAGTAAATGTTCCCAATTTTCTTTACGCCCTTTTGAATTTAAGTGCTGAAGAGGTACGGAAGGGGCGGCAGAATGCAGTGACCAACAATAGTTTAATCAAACTATTGGTGGAAAGGTCAGTGAGGGATGTCTCTCCCATGTCCTAGGATAGATTTATTGTAGCACCTCATGTTCAATTGCATGGAGAAGGGCCACGACCCAAACTTTAAGAGAACAGGGAAATAACCCTGATGAGGAAGAAGAATTTGTTGAGCAAGATGAACCTTTGAGGAATCCTTCTCCTTTGGGAGTTAATGTAGAGAATGTGTCAACTGACCATCCAAACCCTACCTCAAGGAGTAGAGAAACTGAGGTTCCCACAGTTTCTCAACAAAAAGATAAAAAGGGTAAGGGTAAGGCAAATATGGTAGAGTATATGAGTCAAGATGTTCCTATCTCTACTTTTTCTCCTATAGCCACACCTACCAAGAAAAGAAAAATTTCACAAAAGCAACTTACAGCCTCTATTGATACTCCATTACGTAGAAGTGTTTGTTTGAACACTACACAATCAGACAACAAGGATTTCCTTGTTATGATTGACTCTTCTCATGTCTCCTATGAGGAGCCCTTACAAGAAGAGCCATAAATAGGCAGTCTGATTGGATAATGCCAAGGTATGATGGAAAAGGATCCTACAGTCACTAAAGTGGTTAAAGGAGCATAGTGTGTAATACCAGAGGTAGTAGAGCCTAAAGGAGCCAGAAGAGAATCTTCTTCTCTATAGGAATGCAATCAGGGGGAAAATCCCCTTGTTCTAGATAATGTTCTAGTTTGTACAAAGAAAGAGGAAGGCCCACAAGCAGCCATGCCGGTCCCACAACAATAACTAGAGGAGGTAACTATTCATGCTCTCTCGGTTGACTATTTTAATGCAATGCAATATCAAAATTCGATGTGGGAGTTGGAAAAGACAAAATTAAGAAGGGAGCTCGAAACAAAACAACAAGAAATTGAATTCCTACAAAATAAGATAAATAAAATTACAGATATAATTCTGGATTTAATAGAATGCAGACCACCACCACTAGTTTATACCTTATGCCTTAAGGAGCAATTTCTACTATTTAAATTAATGAGAGTCCTTCGGGATCTTAAATCAGGCATAGGAACCCCATAGGAATTTGTGGCCGCATATAATACATCACCTGATTATGTCCAGAATTTATTATGTGAGTTATATATTCACAATTATGTTGTTCCTTTTAATACTGATTGGAATCCCCTTCTTTTTATTGGTGATATACATTTGCTTGTCCTCCTTTCCTGGATTCAAAATGAAATAAATTATGGTGGGCAATTGCATAAGTACAGAATCCTTGAACAGTCCATTTCATTTCCCATTCATCTTGAAATTCGATCACCGCGACGGATTTATTGCGATTGGATGCAAATTGTTTATGGGTTTCATGATTCTGCACCTAGGAAACAGATTCTGGAAAGCTATGAGGAAGTTTTCTCAGCATCTGAAAGATTGTCACTATCAGACGGGGATAGAGCAGTTGAAGGATTAAGGCAAAGATGGGAGGGACTCACTATGGCACTTAAGAAGGAAGAACCACACAGTCTGATCAACTTGCGGGCTAAAATGCAGCGAGTTAACTAGTATATATGCTTGGCATGATAGTTGCGGCCTGAAAGATGGTTTCCACTCACCTTCCAGCCTCCTCTTCTTTTATGGCTACTGTACATTTATGTGGATGATGAAATAGATGAGCAACAAGAACTAAGAAGATGAGTGAAGGTGGAGCAAACAAATGGATTCTACTGTGAGTGGGCACCTCCATGATTGAAGAGACACAGAAAGGAGACCTCCAGGTTCTTGCAAAGATCTGGAACGTCTCAGTGCTTGAGGACCAACACTAGTCTTCGTAGGGGGAAAATTTATAGGCCATTTTAATGGCATGCTTTAGATACCCTAGAAGAGCTTTTTCTAGGTTTTTTCCTATGTTTTACTTTATTACTCTAAGACTTTATGCTTTAAAACTATTAATATGTGGTAGTCAACCACTGAACCTATGCCATGGACATATGCTACTTAATATGCTTTATCTGGATGAATATGCTCTATTTATTACTATGGAATTATGATCATGTTTTATGAATGAATTGACTGTTTGAGTAATACATAATGCATATGTACTTTGAATGATTATTTCCATGAATTCTTTTATCCTAACAGTTTTAATGCAACACATTGAAGTAGCAACTATCATCTTGTTTAGGTGAGCACGTCTATGTGTTGGACGCTTGTCTCGGTCCTATAGTAGATGAACATGAATGAAACATCGGCGTAGAAGTGGTGGAAGGTTTCTAGATAATCCAGGTGGAGACGGTTGAGCGAAGACTTGGAAAATGCAATAATTTCCCTGATGAAATCTAGGAGAGAGTGGGAAGTTAGATCTATTGTCTAAGTGGTTCTTTCCTCTTTTATGGACCGATTCCATTTCCTGCTTTCTAGCTTTCCTTTTTGTTAGTTGTTTGTAATAAAAGCTCCACCTTTTCTTAGGGCGTGTTGAGTTTAGCAGTTAGATATTTTTCCTATACATAAAGCCTTGCTCCTACGTGAGAAGGAGGGAAGTAATATTATGATAGTTGCAATATAGTTCAATTCTATTATTTTACTATTGATGAGAATCTTTGTACTCTGTTATTCATTTTAATGAGCAAATGAAGTTTTGAGATTAGTTCTATGTAATTGAGTTTTCTGGGTACTCACCCAAGGGGGGCCACTTGGTGAGGAATCCATAGTTAGATTCATTTTAGTTTAGCTCACTTTCCTGCATTTCCTTCATTTCAATTCCTATGTTGAATAGCTCCTGCAGCCAAAGCCATAGGACAGCTACCGCTTCCTGCAGCTGAGTGGCAGAGTAACTAAGGCATGGTAGTTATTTTGTACACTCTTCCATCCTACTAGCAGCATTCACTTCCATCATTTACTTTCAAGTATTTACTTTCACAGCAATATTTTAGCTTTCCTTTGAGTATTCATTTCATGCAACAATAGTATAGTTTCCCTTCGAAAGCATTTATTTCCTACAGCCATAAAATAGTTTATTTCCCGTAGCAATTATAGAATGATTGGTTGAGAAAGTGCTCGGTGCATATATTTTTTTGGCCCATTTCAAGTAACACATCCCTGGGTTTGACATATTAAATGAGTTTCTTATAAAGAGGATGAAGTGCTTAGTTGGATGTACAATCCCTGAGTTAAAGAATTATGCCTAGTTTCTGAGCCTTTATAACAAGCTATCACTCTGTACATATCATTTTCCTTTTCCCCCTTTTTTGATAGTAAGGGAAAAGGTGTATACCTTTACCTTATCAAAAATATGAGAGTGAGAGGTCTTCATTTCTTCCATCATCTTCTCCCATTTCTCCTTTATATTCTCAAGAACCATATGATCTAGTGTGATCCTGACATGCATGTCATAGATTTTGTCTACTACAGACATCTTGGGGGTTGCAATTAGCTATCTTGCCAAACTTATGTGTTGTTGGAGAAGTGTGAGGTTCGGTAAAATTTGAGCCTATAGCTTGGTAACCTCTTCTCTGAATTGTGATTCTGCTTCCCAAAGTTCTTGTCTTAACCTTTTGATTTCAATTATCTTGTCATAATGCAATTTGATTGCATTTCTATCTGTGGTTAGACTTTGAGCACTTGCATTTAGAGTGAAATTGATCTTTGCTATCTTATAATTATTATCCTTTGTGAATTTCTCTTAATTGCATAGCTTTTGAATTAAGGAAATAGTTCAGTAATGATTAGATCTAATTCATTTGTTAGTTATGAAATCTTTACCTTATTTTCAGCCACTTCTTGGCTGATCTTTTCTGTCAGTTAAAATTGGAACTTCTATTATGCTCGTTCCTCAATCGCCTTTTCTGCATCCACATTCTGTGTTGTGATGGCATCAGTGAGAACAGAAATTTGATCCAGAATGGGGGCATTGTGATCAACATCAATGTCAGGAACTATCTGTTGTAAGATATCTCTTGTGTTTTCCAGTACTAGAGAATCTTTGTGTTCTTTTCTTAGCTTTTCCTACATTTCTTTCCTTTGACATATCTCTCCATATTCTATAAGGGATTCATAGTCCAATGTGGTTGGATCACACTTTGGTATTTCAATGACTACATCAAGTGTGACCTCCAACTTACTCTTCTTGGTTTTCTTATTCTTCTTTTGTGATGCACCTATATGCAAAACCATAGCAATTTTTTCTGCTTGGTCTGATGTGCTTGAGGAAGGCTTCTATGGTGTTGTACCTTTTTCTTGATGCTCTGGGTTTGCCTTTTGGTTTTCTTTGGACGTCTCCTCATCAAACTTTAGTGTAACTTCAGTATCTCCTTTGGTGTTCTCAGGAGTGGTATCAACTGCCTTATCTTGTTCACCTTTCTTTTTTTACACTTCAACTGTATCTTTTATTTGTGCATCTTTTTTTGTGTTATCTCCATATTTTTGTCTCCACCGATGACTACATGTTCATCAGTTGTATCCTTCTTTTCATCAGATGTATCTTTTTTCTCATTATTGCCCTTATTCTCAGGTATGCTTTTTTCCCTCTCAGGTAACTTCTCTTTTTTTGAGATAATGTTGATAGCTTGTATCAACAGTGGTATTTGTCCTGGTGTGTCTACCTGTGCTGAATTTGTTGTAGTGTCATGTTCATCAGTTTGGTCCTTGACAACAGTGACATCTTCATCTTTCTATATCTCATCTGCAGGATCTCCTCTGGTAATATCAATGATTGTATTATCCGTCCATGTTTCATCTGCAATGTCCATATCCTTGTTGGCATTTGTGTTAAATGATTCTTCATTTACATCTTCATCAGTGATAATAATATGTTCAGGGTTGTCTTTAGCCTCATCATCTTTGTTCTGTAGATTTTTTATAAGAGCTATTTTTGGCTCGGGACTTGTATCCTTTTTAGGTATATCAAGTATCTTTCTCCATTCAGCCTCACTCTTCCTTTCTAGTTCAAGTAGATTTCCTTGAAGCACTTGGTAGGCTCTCAACTTTGGTGAGAAACTTTTGGAGTGATTCTTCATCATCTCTTTAATTTCCTCCATTTTAGATTCGGGAGGCATGACAAAAACTAGGGCTCTTTCCCTAATCTTTTTCTCAAAGTGTAATACAAATGTCCATCTTGCCGATAATCTATCCTGAAGTTCTTTTGGCATTTTATCTGCCAATTGTATTGGAAGATTTTTGAATATACACATCATTTTGATAATTGTCTCTTCAATTTTATTTTGATCCTTGAGATCCAATGTTAGTCATTTCTTAATTTTGCGATCATTGATTGTTCTTGATTTGATAATATAAGCACATACCTCATCAATAGTAGTAGGTAGTGTGTTCTTGATGGTTTGTACCAATTTTTCATCCTTTTCGGTGTCCTTAATGTCTTCCCTTGTTCTGAGGAACTTTCTCCTTTTTGTTGGGCCTTTCTTCCCTGTTTGTGGCTTTCTTTTGTAGGTCCTTACTTGAACTTTCTTTATTGGTGAAGGAATTACATCCTTTGCTATCTGAATCCTAGTCCTGGATGTAGTAGTAGTCCTAGGTTTATTTTCTGGTGGAGGTAGTGGTGTATCTAACTCTGTGGATTCTGAGTCACTCTCCTTCTCAACTTCACCGATGGGTGACTGACCCTCGATTTCTTCTTTCTATTCAGTTTCCTCTTCATTCACTGATAGATTTTTCTTCAAGTTCTTAACCATCTTGTCTTTTTTCCTATCAATATTCTTTACAACTAATCTAGTTTTAATCCTTTCTTTGGCTTCTTCATAAGTCCCAAACTTGGGTTGTGATTTTTCCAATGACTCATTTATCAATTCCTCAATAACATTTGATGCTTGATCTATGTTCACCTCATATTCAAGTGGAGCTAGCCATGTTGTCCTCGGTACAGCTGTCTTTATGTAGGTGTAGTCAATATCTACCATAAAACAAATTTCATTCTTGAACTTTTCTATTAAATGTTTTGGAATCCTTACTCTCTTCTGCATTCTTTCTTTGAATCCAGAAAAGTATGCATCCATGACTGATTCAAAATTGTCTCCTCGTGATTTGATGAACTCACTAATCTATATGGTCATTGGTCTTGTAGTGTCCCATTTGACATTTCCTATGGATGGGAATCTTTCTTGGAAATAGAAGAATATGCACATGATGAGTGAACCAAACTTACATGAGTTGGACTTTGCAGTCCTTATTGTCTTCATGTTTTCATCCAATTGTCTGAGTAGCAGTTCTGATAGGTCCAACTGCAATCCCTTCTTGACAATCTTCTATTTTGTATCCACTACTCTGGATGTAATACTATTCATCCTGCTAGCCTAAAAGAACTTGTATCCTAAGACACATGCTCCAAATTTCATTTCACTATCGATGATGGTGGATACCTTTAGTCCTCTTCCATCCCATGTTGCCCCTGTATTCTTCTCAATGTCAGATTTAGGTGGGTGCTTTAGTGCCTTTACCTTATCGGTTATGGGATAACCGGTAACAATGTGTATAACATCTCTGGTTATCGGTTTAGGCTCATCTAGCCATCTCTTTTGGTCATGTATCCTGCTCAATAATAACTAAATCCATTCAGTCTTGAACTCCTTCGGGAACCATAGGGCATTTGTGAGTCCTTTTACCTCAATGTGCTTATTCTCTTCCTTGATAGTGTCATCGTCATTGCAAAGCTTCTTGAAATATTATTCCAGGTCTCCTACTTCTTTTATCTTGTAGTGTATATATGCTCGCACGTCTTCGACGAGAAAAACCCTAGTTGGTATTCTGGAGAATGCACCAGCATTGTCGGGTTGTGAAGCAACCTTGTGACATATCTTGTAATGAGGTTCTTCACAGGTTGAATTCTTGACTAGGCTAACCTTATTCTTCTTATCATTCTTGATCTTTGAGGTTCTAGACGTAGTTGCCATCGTTTCCAAAATTAGGACTTTTTCGTGAATGAAGAGTAGAGTTATCAGTTATCTCTGTTACTTACTTCAACCTTTGTAGCTGTTAGGAATCTGTTTGAGTGCTTATGAACCAGGTTGGAGTTTCTCTGCAATGTTTTTGCTTTGTGCTTAGGTTTCTCTCTGGTTGCTTGGTGAAAAATGAAACCCTTCCGTCATCTATTTATAGACTTTACCCTAAGTTGAGTCATTAATGCTCAACCACTTCTCAGTGTGTGAAGACAGAGTCATCGAGTGATTACACAATAATATTCTTGGTGAGATCACGATGCTTTGGGACAGTTGTCAACTTTTTACATTCACCAACAGATTAAATTGGTTTTTGGCAAAGACAACATTGTCAACTCACATGATTACTGATGAATCTCAATTTACACTAGCGACTTAGCCTTTATGTGTTTACCGACGATACTCGATAAGTATAGACAACTTATCTTTGTATGTACACTGATGCATTTTGATATGTATTGATCGATGATATTTAATTCAGAGAATTATAACAATTAATACCATAGTGCATCTTTAATCATGCTGATTTGGTATTTTAACTATGTATAATGCAACTAATGCAAAATATAACTTGGTATAATGCAGTTTCATACTTACTTGTTCTTCTTAGGTGGGGGTGGCAATGTCACCAGATCCATTGGATAAGGTGTCACCAATTGCATTGCTCGGTCTAGCTTCATCAGTGTTTGTAGCTTTCCTCTACATTTTCTTTCTCATCTTCCTGATGTCTTCAATGGTGTTTCCATTAGCAAAGGTGCTAGTCTCTATCATTCGGTCTATGCAGTCTTTCTTTAGATGACCAACTTTATGATAGTGTAGACATGTCATTCTGGGGTTAGTCCAATTCCTAGACTTTCTTGTCCATTGTCTCATACAGTTTGTAGCTATGTGACCAAATCTTCCACATGCTATACATTTTTCCCATGTGTTGTAATCCCAAACATATTGGTTACTAACTCTTTTTAGTTGATAAGTATTTTCTTGATCTTTAGGCTTCCATACTTTCTTTTTCTTCTTCCTGCATTCAAGAGATGTGTGCCCATGCATTTTGCAAGCAGGGCAGTATTTTTCCATGTAGGTTTCCTTCTTTGGTTGTTTCACCTTAGATTTACATTCATATGCTTTATGTCCTTTCTTGTTATGTATTTATAACAAATTCCTATGAATGAAGGTGTGGTTTTAGGAATACCTTTCATTTTTCTCCTGCAAACATTTGACGTGTGGCTTGGCCTTCTACAGTGATTGCATGTCATCTTTCTTGGTCTTGGATTTGATTAGACATTCTTTGGATCAACTGGGTTGGGTGATTCTCCATTCTCGGTATAGCCTAGTCTAGTGCTATTGTTGACTCTTCTTTGTCCATCAAGAAAATCATCCATCCTTTTGGTGCTTTATTCAGCTCTCTTCATCATGTCATTATGTTATTTCTGAATTCTCACTTCATGTTTTAGCTTTTCATTTTCTTCTCTTATCTCACCGATAGCTTCTATTCTTTCAATGAATTATGTATTCATTCTGTTTGCCTCTTGACTCATAAGAATAATCTGATTTGTGATCTCATGATGATTTTCTATAAGTCTTTGTATTTCTGACTCTTTCTCTTGTATCTTTTTAGTAACCTTCATTCTGTCATCAATAGCTAGTGTTCTTTCTTTCTCAGCTTGTCTAGCATTGTTCATGATATCAATCATTCTTACCATCTGTGTCTCTTGACCAATTTGTAGATATTTTACTTGTCCATCCAAATGTTGATTGATTTCATTCAAACTTGTGATACTTTCTTCCAATGTGTTTGATGCTTTGCTTGTTGTAGATCTTGAAGACTCAAATAGATCTGGTATCTCTTCCTCTTGATAGTCTGTTTCATTACAGCGAGATGCCATAATCTTTCTTTCATCCAGCAGTTGTCTCATCTTGATTCTAGCTTCTTTATACTGCTCATAGAAGATCTGAATTTCTAACTTTTGATTCTCAATACTCTTGTCAAGCCTGTACTTCACCATTGTATGATCTTTTCTCTTAAGTCTTTAAAATTTCCAAATAAGAGATCTAGCTCTGATACCAATTGTTGGAAATAATGGGAAGTATGTACTGAGAGGGGAGGGGTGAATCAGTACCTCTAAAACTTTTAGTTAATTAACCTTTAACTTTATGTAATCAAATCTTTTCTTTACTGATCATATATGTTGTCCTTTCTTTATGCATGTGATATCAATTCATAATCTTAATTGTATGTAGACATTCATAGAAACATTCATGAAAGCAATAACACATAACACAAGATATGGTAATGCAAAAAACCCCTGTTAGAAGGTAAAAATTACGGTGGGGATGGCACCCACAAAAAATTCACTATCTGCAAATTGGAAGGGGTCAGTTAAGGCTTACAATTTGATCACTTCTGATGATCTACCCTATTAGGAGTATTATGTCAAGACTGGTTAAGGTCTACCCTATTAAAATCTTTAGCAACACTGTTTAGTGTGCACTCGGTTAATAGATTTACAATAGGATTGTTAAATCTACCTTTCTTGAAAGAATTTCTTCTATTTTCTACACTTGTTATAATGTAGACAAAAATACTCATTGACCTAAGTGTATACAATCTACAATTTCTGATTACAGATCCATTAAAGTTTACATGTACAAAGTATCACCTAAAGTGATTGATTAATACCTCTGTTTCTCGGTAGCCTTGGTTCTTGGTTCTTGATAACCAAATTCATCTTTTTTTGTTCTGCTTCTTGAAACTCTCAGTCTGATCCATAGATGTGCTCGTTGGCTACATTTAGCCTCTCATTCTTTAAATAAATGATTAAAAAATCTATTTATACAATAGATTTGACCTTTTTAGTTTCACGTATTACAAACTTAACTCTATGATCAAAGGTTTACAACTTGACCTTGATCTCCTAGTTTGCATGTTTTTAATCAGTTAGATTGATTAAAACAATTACAATTATGTTTCTTGTTCCTCAAGAAATGGTTTTAAAACAAATCTAAACTCTAAATATAAAGTATAACTTTTTTATATGACGTGGAAGTCAGATCCACTTTTCTTGGGATATAACTGACTTTCGGTGTCTGATGCTCGGTTTGCTCTAAAATCAGTTTGACTATCTTTTGGTGTTCCTTTTTTGAACTATCTGTCAGGTTCCCTTGCTCTGTTAGGTTACTTTTTTTCTTCTCTTTCGGTTTATAGTGTAACCTTCTTGTCGGGTTCCTCTGTATCATCTTCGAGTTGCACTGTAAAACTTGTGTCGTCGGCAACGAAAACTTTAGTGGTGATTATTTGCCATTTGGCGAATGTTGCATGTCGGCGACCCCAGAATTGGTGAATATTTTTCACATATTGGATTGACCCTATCGCCCAACATTTATTAATATTGGGTCCAAAGCCCAGGCCCATCGCCCATCGGTTTATTTAATTTTTCCATTTCTTACACATTATCGCCAATAGAATATAAATTTTGGTCCCCATAAATTTAAAATATTCACCTATAATTTCTAAGCGACCCCAAATCGATGGCCTATATTTTCCTGGCATTTTACTGATGCGTGTCTCTAACCGATTTAATTTAGCCAACTTTATTAATCATGCAAAGGTATTAGATGACCCATAATTGCCTCGAAAATAACAAAAGACGTGTTATAACTACATGGGCTTCGCCAAATATTTGTATACCTAATACCTCCCGCCAAATTTTCTGAATAAGGATTAGTATAAAAACATTCTGATATCTCTATATTTGATCGTAGTGAAGTTTCAGAAGTTTCACTATTGAGTGCAACTGTATACTCAATACTGCATTGGCGAGTCGCAACTGCATTGTTGCATTCTAATTTGAGGCAAAGGTAAGTGATACTTATTCTATGACTCTGTGATTTTGAGTTCATTTACATTATTCCAGAATAGGTTTGCAAAAATGGGGTTTCTTTTCCTTTTTGGCCCGAAATACACCGCACACCGTTGATCTGCGCTCATCCAACGGTCGCTTGCATTGTCGCACTATCGTGGGTCCCATTAACTTTTGGCTTGTCATTTGATGTCACTAGTACATGTGTGAGTGTCACTTAATCATTTTAAATTATAACTTAAGCTTATTAGTTATTACATTTATTAAATGTTATTAAATATTTAGTTTTACAGTGTAGTCAGATTTAGATTTTAATTCAATTATTTCTATCTTATAATCACACATCGATATGACACATTGGCAAACTAAAAATAGAAACTTTCTCTGGTATGATAAAGAAACTTAATCATTTTGAAAATTCAGAATCTCAGTCTTCATATTTAAAAAATGGAAGTACTAATCCATCACTTAAGCATATACTTAAATGTCTAATACAAAGGTAAAGCAACTAATTAAAATATTGTAATCACAGAGAAGTCTAAGAATCATTTTTTGTACCCATAAAAAGAAAACTAAAACGAACTTGGAAAATTTTTATTATTTTTTTTTCAAAAAATTACATCGTACAGTAAAAACAGAAACCTACTAGGCAACTTCTTATCGGTATAAAAAAAAAAGTGAAACTTTGCATGTCCATTGTTAAAAAACTAGGGTAACAGGAATGGGTAAACTAGGGAATCAGGGATCTTCATCTTCCCTTTCGTCTGAGTAAAATTTTCCAGAGAGGATAATCTTTGAGAATTCGTCAAGCCATCTGTAGTCTGAATCGTCGAATTCATCAAGGCAAAACAATTTTCAGAGAAAATCCCTCCCAAGTCGTGCCCATTTCCTGTGTCATGTTAGTTGATCGTCATTGAGGTTCAACAGAAAGGGTTGTCTGGCCACATTTTTTCCTGACACCAATAGTTTGTGTACATACCTCTTGGCCAAGGGATCCCCACCCCTAATTCCACAAAAATAGCAACATTGACATTGCCCTTCAGGAATTTCTCTTTAAAAACCTTCCTTAATAGCATCAGCATATCCACCTTCTTTCCTCTGAGGTCTAGGAGAGACGCAAACAAATAAGACGTAATGTCCGTGTAGACGTGGTATCTTTCGACATTCTCAAGGAACTCTCAACCCAATAACATCAACACAATAGAATTTATAAAAGCGTCACCACCAACTTCCCTACAAACAAAAGTGAGGATTTCTTCTGAGACATTTCCCAAAAAGGACATCTGGTCATCTGGGGATGTGCATCTCAAACAAATTGGTGTATCCATCTTTAATTCTCAAAATCCTAAAGACCTAAAAACCTAAACCTTAAAACCAGAGGTAGAATTTCTACCACCGACAGCTCTGACTCTTAATCTACCAAAAGCAAAATGAAGAAGAAAGAAACCAGATTGTCTATAAATAGCCTCGACCCCTTGATTGATAGTAGTGATCACAGATACTTAGCAATTAATAATTATTCTTTTTTTAATCGTATTTAATGCAATTTCCATAAATACATTATGTGTATTATGCATGTGAGAGATTTAAATTGACTGTCCTTAATCTCTAATATCTAAATGTAAATCTTTCCCATAAATTTTCCTATAAATGCATGTGTACTATTGACAGTTAAAGATGGCAATTAAAGAATGTCACTAACAAGGCATTTATTTCTTTTCGAGTTACGAGTTACAAGTTGCAATTGCACTATCCACTGTCCACGTCAAAAAATAACCAGGTTTAATCAACGATCATGGTTACAGTGCACTTTTTAAGGCTTGATACGTGTCATCATTCCAGTGACTTCCTGCAAAAGTCGGTTTCCTTCTTAAATTCGGCCCGAAATTAAATTTCATCCATTGATCTAGGATGATCAAAAGGTCTCAAATAATACATTTAAAAATATTGAATTAGTTTATGTGTCCAATGTGTGATCAGTTATATTAGCAATAAATAAAAGCGATATTCATTGGACGTTGCATTAATTACAATGTTATGTATCATTATTCGGGTGACTGCTTGGAAAACTTTGTTTCCTTCACAAAATTGGGCCAAAATTAAACTTCGGCCATTGATCTAGGATAATCACACGGTCTCAAATAAGACATTTAATATTAGTTTGTGTTGGCCCACCTTATGCATTGACGAGTCCCATCTTTTGAAAATCGCCAAATAAAATATTTATTTTTCCCATAATTAATGATAAATTAGCCAATAAAATAAATATATTTTCAAACGACACATAAAAATCGCCAATACAAATATTTTTTTAACCTTCACAAGAAAATAATTGGCCTCATATATTATATATTTTCCCCCACATTAATTTATAATTCGCTAGGATTTTATGGAATTTTCATTTGGCAGGGAAAAAATCGCCTACGGCTTTATATTATTTTCCTAATTTGGAAAAAAAAATTGTCATCATCAATAAAAATTTTCCCCTAAATTAATGTATGATTCGCCAGGATTTTACACTTTTGCCTAGGAGGGGGTTTCTTAAAGTTATCCCTGGTCGTCGGGTTTCCCTTTACTTAGCACTTTCAGTCTGAACTGAAACCTGACTTTTGGTGTAGTGTAACCGATGGTTCAAACAACTATTTTCTCTTTGCATACTAATGGAAAAACTTATGTCATCAAGTTAGTGTTTCGGTTTGGGTTATATTTAAGATTATTGTTAGGGTTAGTGTTACTATTATGGTTAAGGTTAGTGATATTGTTATAGTTAAGTTTATTGTTAGGGTTAGTGCTCATATTACAGTTAAGGTTAGTTTTATTGTTATGGTTAAGGTTAGTGTTAGGTTAACAGTTAGGTTAAATTTTGTAATTAGGTTTAGTGTTAAGGATATTAAGGATTAGGGATTAAAATTAATATTATTGTTAGGATTAGTGTTTATGTCATGGTTAATATCATGATTAGAGTTATGGTTTTAATAGGGTTAGGGTTTACTTTTAGGATTAGGATTTTTAAAATAGGGTTTACATCATGGTTAGCATTATTATTTGGGTTAGGATTAGGGTTTAGCATTATGATTATGGTTAGGTTTAATGTTTATATCATATTTGTAATTATGGTTAAGATTAGGGCTATGATTACGGCTAGGATTAGGGTTATGATAAGATTTTAGGTTTATGTCATCGTTAGGGTTGGGGTTTGGGTTATGATCTTATTCAAGAATAGAGTTTAATGTTTAGGGATGGGATTAAGGTTTATGTTATATGGTTAAAACTGTGTTTAGAGTAAGTGTTTACATCATGGTTAATAGTATGTTTAGAATTAGGATTACATTATTTTGTATTTATTGTAATTAATATTTTATTTAGAATTAAGCCCATTGTCAAGGTTAGGTATACAACATGGTTAGTATTATGTTTAGAGTTAGGTTTTTAATTAGGATTAGGGTTTGACTTTGGATTACATTGGTTAGGGGCTAGAATTATGGTTATAGTAAGAATTATTGTTACAATTAGGATTTAAAACATGGTGAGTATTCTTGTTAGGGTTAAGTTTCAGGATTAGGATCAAAGTTTAGGATTAGGCTTATGGTTAGGGTTATGGGTTCATATCATGGTTGTATTTATAGTTAAGGATAATATTTTGATTCGGGTTAGAGTTAGGGTTACGATAAGAGTTTATTGTTATGCCATGATTAGGGTTAGGGTTGGATTTAGACTTTGGGTTGTGATCTTGTTTAGGATTAAGATTTAATTTTTATCTCAGGATTATGATTATGGTTTATGGTCGAGGAAACCTTACAATTATATTTAGGGTAAGAGTTTATGTCATGATTAGTACTACAGTTGATTTTAGGGCTTTGATTATGATTGGGATCAAGGTTTTGAGTTTATGGTTAGGATTATAGTTAGGTTTAGGGTTTACATCATGGCAATACTTATGGACATGGTTAGCATTTGATTAGGGTTTGAGTTTAAGTGTAGGGTTCGGGCAAGTGTTTGGTTTTGTTTCTGAGATTATTTTGGATTAGGATAATAGTTAGGATAAGTATTTAATGTTTGGGTTGGAATTAGGACTATAGTAAAGATTAGGGTTTAGATTTTAAGATTATGATTATCATTAGGGCTAGGGTTTATTTCATGGTGAGTATTATAGTTAGAGTTAAGTTTGTTATAAGAGTTAGGGTTATGATTAGTATAAGGGTTTAGGATTATGATTATTATCACTATCAGGTTTTACATCATCATTAGTATCATGGTTATACTTATGTTTTTCATAAGGGTTAGGATTAGGGTTGCATGGTTTAGGGTTTAGCATTGAGATTATAGTTAGAAGTTAGGGTTAGGGTTTACATCATGGTTAGTGTTATCATTAGGGTTGGGGTTTAATATTAGGATCAATATTTAGGATTTGAATTATGGTTAATTTTAGGGTCCATACCATGGTTGTAATTATAATTAGGGATAGAATTTTGATTAGGGTTAGGATTAGAGTTTAGGGTTATGATTATATTTAGGGTAAGGGTTTACATCATAGTTAGTACTATGGTTACTATTATTGTTTTGATTAGGGTCATGGGTTAATTTGTTAGGTTTAAGGTTAAGGTTAAGGTTTAGGTTTATGATTAGGATTGTGGTTAGGTTAGGGTTAGGTTAGGTTTTACATTATTGTTAGGTTTAGGGTTTATAATTAGATAAGGGAACTTAGCATCAAAGATAGAATTATAATTTGATTTACCTTTATTGAAGAACCCTAACCTAAATTTCAATCCTAATTATTTTGGAACATAACCGAACACTTACCCTAATGCTAACTCTATTACTAACTCTAAATAATCCTTAATTATAATGAAATTATTATTCTAATTATAACTCTATTTAAAAACTAACCCTAAACTTATTTAAATAGTTACCCTATCTAGTTTAACCTTGATTAAAATTCTAAATATTATTAAAATATAATATTTAGATTATCTCTTATCCTAATTGAATCCTAATACTATCCTTAATTGGACCCTAAACATAATTGGAAACTTAATTTAAGTATTATCAAAAGGCAATTTCAAATGTCTATTATTTTATTATACAACTTTATATAAATTATATCTTAATTGATCTTTTAGTTAAGTTAAAGTTATATTTAGTAAAAGGTAGATTTTTCTTTAGAAAATAGAAATTAATCTAGATATCCAAACAATATTTCTATTCTACTTTTATTTTTGCATGCAAATCAATTTAAATTCTAAACTAAACTAAGTTCTATTTTTTATTTCTAATTTTTCTATAGACATATATTAGCAACATTTCTATTTTATTTTCAAAATTATTCAAAGTTTTAAAATTAAATTAATTTCTACTTTATGATTTTTAAACGAGACTTCAACAATTGAAAATTAAAAAAACTTAAATCTAGGTATTAATAGAATCTTTCAAAGTTGTATTTCTATTCTCTTTTATTTCTAATTTTTCTATAGACATATATTAACATTTCTATTATATTTTCTAAATTATTCAAAGTTTCAAAATTAAATTAAACTCTACTTTATGATTTTTAAATGCAGCCTCAACAATTGAAAATTAAAAAAACTGAAATCTAGCTATTAATAGAATCTTTCAACATTTTCAAAGTTGTATTTCTATTGTTTTATTTCTAATTTTTCTATAGTATATTAGCAACATTTCTATTTTATTTTCTAAATTATTCAAAGTTTGAAAAATTAAATCTAGATATTAATAGAATCTTTCAACATTTTCAAAGTTGTATTTCTATTCTATTTTATGTTTTTGAATTCAAATCATTTCAAAATCTATAATTAAATTTTATGAATATATAAATTGTATTCTTATTCTATTTTTTTCTAATTTTTAGATAAAATAATAATTAATTTTAGACAGAAAAAGATACAGATTCATGGAAAAGATACAGATTCATGGAAATTTAAAAATTGAAACCACCAATTACAAAAGAACAATTAGATAATGCACGTCCTAGTCAATCTAGAACTCAAAAACTAGAAATTTATAAAACCAGGAACAATCATATAATATAAGTCCCCATCAATCTAGAACTCAAAAATAGAAATTGAAAAAAAAATGGACAAAATAGGGTAGCTGATACGTATGAATAGGAAAAATGATTTGTAGCTCTCCTTTGATGCATCATTGGAAAGGGGATCACAGAGATCGTGAGAAGGCCTTTCTAGCAGGGGCTCCATGCATACTACCTTTGCACTGCAAGACCTCACCAGCAGCCTTCGCAACACCTACAGATTGACACCTCTGTCCATGGATGTCCACAATCATGACCATGTCTTGCCAAGGACAAAATAAATCTCCAAAAAGTCAACGCAAATGCTTCAGCGAGGGAAACAAAATTAAATGCAAAGGGAGAAAATGGGTTAATCAAACTGAAGTCTTTTAAAATTCTCACAACTTTTCATCTGACCTTTTATCTGTTATGTAACTGTTGGAATACAAAGCAATTCTTTTTTATTTACAGGACATATTCTCAGCATATTCCCGTGCTAATATTCTCACTTCTCACTTATGCTACAACTGTATAGATACCTCTCTGCATAAAATTTTTAAAATTATTAACAATAAAATAATAATTTACCAGTGACTCCCAAATATAATAATAAAATGTCTTCTAAGGTATTGTAGCTGGTAACGATGGAGATAGGTGTCATTTCTGGTAATGTTCACCTTAAATGAGTGAAAATGTGATGGATTGAATATGCTTGGAGTTGTGTGTGAGGAAACAATAAAAAAAAATTAACATGACAAATTATTCCATCTTCTAACATAAATGGTTGACACTCATCCATGCCATTTTTCAAATTGTTGCACACACATACCTCTTGGCCACCAAGTAAACCCATCAATACTATTAAATTGAAATATTGAGCTCCTCACTTCCAAATAACAAACACCTTGGGTGTAATTATATATAAATTTAAATATTTTATAGTCTATGTTAATTATTTAGTTGTAATTTTTTTAGTTTGAATTGGTTGAATTATCACAAGATTTGTCAAATAAGATGACATTTGTAATGTGGCTTTTCAAAAAAAAAATATTTTTTATAAGTTCATATATTTTTTTTAATAATGATGTCTTTCTTTTGCCTTTTTAAAATAATTTAAAGGTAATTATACCCCTACCACACTCATTATTGATGATATTCTTTTCTTGTCATGTAATTTCTCATTATCAACCCTTGCTTGGTCGTGAGAACTTCAAATAGTCAAGTGCTCACAACAAATTCAAATTCAAGTGCTAATTTGAGGTCAGATTTCATACTCAAGTTTTAGCCTTATAACACTCGATTACACATTTAGATTTCTTAGTTGTTTAAATAATTTGATTGTTAAATTCTATTATAAATTAAGGTTAAATTAATTACTTTAAATGAAGATTAGTTGTATTAAGTAGTTATTAGTTAACTTTCTTGAATATAGGAAAAGAAATGATTGCACACATAACATACAAATTGCTAAACTTGGAATCTCTCTATCAAAATAAAAATATTGTTGAACACTACAAGTTATGTTATAATAACATTCTTTTGCAACAACAATAACGATGTGTTACTAATTATGTTAAATGAATAACTTGTTTGTTAAAAACTTGTTTAAAATGTTTCTAGTCAAAACAACAAACTCGTAATATTTCTTGCCATATTTGTCAAATTTGTAACATTTTGTCAACCATTATAAATAGTGTATAAATTATATTGAGCATAACTTATAGGCCTTTGCACTATAAAAGAGATCAACCTTTTAATGATCATGACTAGATTCTAGTGAGATTAGTTGCCTTGCCTACTCCATGTTACCCCCACATAATTATTACACCATTCAAATACATCTATTAATTTAAGATACTAGATCATTCAATAGGGAAAAACAAAGCCTCTAATTTTCCAGTTTTGGATCATTCGTCATGATATTCAATAAAAGGCCACATAAGTCACCTAGCATGTGTCAAGCCTTTATTGGTGGAAAAATAGCATTTAGTGCATTTATTCTACATAAAAATTGTTCAAAAGAGTTGTCCCATACAAATTTTTAACAAACATCAAATGTCATTCAAGCAATTTTCCAAGTCATCGAGAAGAATGATATAATGACCACCACACAACACCATATTTTGTTACCATTATAATCTTTTAGCTTTGATCAATTAATAAAACACTACATTTTGTTAATGGATTGATTCACCTACAATTTTTGTTAATATTATAAGAACCAAGGAATCAAGATAAATGAGATAGCAAGGGTATTCTCAAACAAAGGAGCAAAGCTCTTGATCCACAAAGTCGGGAGCCAATGAGAAAATGATGTAAAAGTATTGATTTAAGAAGCAATTATGTCATTCTACCAATGTGTTGTTTGACCTTATCTTTAGACAAAAAAATATGATAATAGTTAGTTATTCAACATTATCTTTTAAAATATACTCGAGTTTAACATTCATGAAAATGACTTTTTTCAAATTATTTATCACAAAGTTTTTGATCACTTAAAGAGATAATATTTTGTATTCTAGATTCAACTCCCAAAGATAAAAATGCATGGGAACTCGTAATATTAAAGATTTAAATTTCAAAATGTGCTTAAGCCAAAACTGGGCTTCTTAAATGTGATATAAGTAATTCTCATGCTATGAAGAGTTACAAGGAAAAAAAAAACCTAATGATATGTCACTAGTTTAATTTTAACAATGAGAGTTGAAGATCACTTCCACTTTTGTTCATTGCTTCTAAGGTAATGACTGATGGATCTCAAAAAGTATTAATTACAAAACTAAACATATTAATATTATCAATATATATGACACAATCCATGATCATATATACTGAATAATTCTGAACTATGAAGCAATTCAAGGTGCAAATTTAGAATATTTTAAATGTTAAGATATTTCTAAATTTTTGAATATTTCAATATAATTTAGAAACTTGTTATTATTAATAATTGTTAGATGATATAGATTATCTATATGAATTTTAGAAACTGGCTTAGTAAATTTGAGATTTTTGCATGTTTCTATTATAATTTAGAAACTTATTTTTAGTTAATTTATGATTTTTGTATATATAATAACATGTTTTAAAGATTATTTGATCTACTTTATTATAAATATAATATTTATTATATTTGATATGTATTACTATAAAAATAATTAAATTCATAAAAAAATCATATGTCAAGTAGGGGTGACTATCGAATTCCAAGCTTCATGGAACTATTACAAAGATCTTATGACCGGCTTAAGAATTTGTAAATTAGCATGAGGTTGATGAGAAAATTGTTTACCTTTGGAAGCACTCAACTGGTCCATCTACATAGAGAAGATGTGTTAAGATCACCATTAACTAGCACTTGCACCGAGAAGAGGTGCAAGGGTGTAGTCGATAGGTAAATAGAAGGAATATATAAACTAATTTTAAGATTGTGTAATCAATTAAATTAAAATATAGGTCTTTACACATGTATCATTGTATACTATAATTTAGTACATTTCTTTGTTTTTTTTGTTTTTTTTAATTGTTTTCATAGATTTTGATTCCTTTGAATTATTATCACCCACTTTCAATCGGTTAGAAAAGGAGGCCCCTAAAAGTCGATGGGGCCCTACAATTCTATGGGGGGGAGTTCAATATTGAGTATGTATTTAGATCTATAATTTCAAGGAGACAATTTATGGAAGCAATGCTCTACACCCGAACAAGTTGGAAATCTCAACATCTTGAAATTATTTCTTACATATCAAAGTTAATATTTTTTGTGATTTGAACTCAAATGAGTACCGTGGGACCTGGGTAATTTTTGGCTCGAGCAATTGTAAGTGTATGCAATGAAACCTAACCTATTGGGAGCACGCTCAGACATGCAAACGTTAGAGATAAACCTTAAATAACAACATCATACATATCTAAAGCATACTATTAAATAACAAGTAGAGATTCATCACAACCTCCAACGAGCCAAACAAGTGCACCCAACCCTTGTTGATTTTCTCTTAGAGAGGTTTGTGGGTGTGCTCTCCCAACACAATATATTAAATCCCACTATTGATAACAATGCAAGCTAAGAGAGTGAAGAGCTCAAGAACAAGTATGAGGAACTTGTCTCAAAGCCATCACAATGATTTGATGAATGCAAAAGCTATACTATGATGACGATTCAAAGATTAAGCTAAGATGATATGCATAAGACAATAGAAATAAGTTCATTTTCCATTATCCTAACATGTAATTTCTAAATTCAACTATAAACTAATGAACATGAACATAAAATGCACTAAAAATTTCTAGAGCTATACTAGCATGATAACAATGCATAAAATGAGAGATGCTTTGCTCTTGAGAAAGGCCTCTATTTATAGAGTTTTTGGAGGAGAGAGAGGGCTT
>MU224319.1:981897-1002668 GCA_018584345.1 Thuja plicata | reverse complement strand
TTAAGTATACTAATGGAAAAACTTAATGTCATCAATCTCCCCCTTTGACATTAGTATCAAAAACTGATATGTGCAACATACTTGATGCATTAGTATGTACACCTGTGTATACTTCTTCCTTAGTCATCAAATGACTCCCCCTATGCATATGCCGGTAAGTGTAAGTTTATGTACATTTCTATCTTTTTGTACATATATTTATACATATCCTCAATGTATTTGTACATATGTATGCATTCCTTCTTTTTCTTACTAAAGTATATTGTTCATATGTATACATTCCTCCTTTTTTGATAATGAGAGCAAAGGTACTTACATCTTTTCAAAAATGTGAGAGTGTGAGGCTTTGATTTCCTCCATCATTTTCTCCCATTTCTCCTTCAAATTCTCAAGAGCCAAATGCTCAAGTGATATCCTCACATGCATGTCATATATGTTGTCTACTACAGACATCTCAGGGGTCATGATTAGATTTCTTGCATCTGTAATATGTTGTTGCAGAGTGGTGAGGTTTGGCAAAATTTGAGCTTGAAGCTCTGCAACCTCATTTCTAAATTGAGTCTTTGCATCCCATATTTCTTGTCTTAATCTGTTTACCTCTATTATCTTTTCATGATGCATCTTTATAGTGTTTGCATCAGAGGTTAGACTTTGTGCACTTGTTGTTAGATCTGAATCTAATTGTAACAGATTGTCACTATTTTCTTTAGTGAAATTTTCTAATGTGCATAATTTCTGAACTAAGGTAATAGCTTCAGCAATCATAGGTTCTAATTCACTTTCTATTTTAGATAGCTTTACCTTGTTCTCTGCCACTTCTTGGCTGATCTTCTCAATTATTTTGTGTTGATACTTCATCTCTGCCTGTTCTTCCATTGCCTTCTCTGCATCTACATTCTGATTTGTGATGGCGTCGGTAAGAACTGATATTTGTTCCATGACTGATGTGTTATCTTCAATTTTGACATTTGGAACAATTTGTTGTAGAATATCCCTTGCCTGTTCAAGTGCTTGGGCTTCCCTATGTGCCTTTCTCATTTTCTCTTGAATTTCCTTTCTTTGACACATTACTCCAAACTGTTGAAGTGTTTCAGTATCTAAAGTAGATACATCCCACTTGGGTATTTATGTTACCTCATCAAGTTTGACAGCCAAGATATCTTTCTTCAATGCCTTTTTCTTTTTCTTCTTTGGCTGGGAGGTAGATTGGTGTACTACCATTTGTAAACCTTGAGATTGGATTGATTTGGTGGGTGAGAGTTGAGAAGATGAAGCTTCTTGATGTTTCTGTTCTGAGTCCACCAGCTGGTTTTGTGAAGACGTCTCCTCATTTTCCTTGGGTGTATCAACAGATTTATTTTCCTTTTCTTCCTTGCTTTCATCCTTTTTGACTGTTTCACTCTTTTCTTTCTCTTCATCCTTTCTCAATATTTCATCCATTTTGTTATCTGCTCCTTTGTCTTTTTCAGTAGACACTTCTTGTTGAGTGTCGGTTGCATCTTTCATTTATGTATCTGTATCCTTTTGAATATTTGATGCATCTTTATTTTCATCATTTCCCATGTCCTTGGGTGTATCATCATCTTTCTTAGATGATTTATCCTGACTTGATTCAATATCAATAGCATCAATTAACATATTCATGTTTGTCGGTGTATTGACTTCTGCATTGTCAGTAGCTATTTCCTGACCATCGGTATTGCCCTATGCAGTATTGATGTCTTCATCTTTTTGCACTTCTTCTACAGGGTCTTTTCCTGTAATATCATTTACAATGTTATATAACCATGATTCATCATTGATATCATCAATTATGTTACCTTTTATTGTCAAATCTTCTATGGTAACTTCTTCTTCGCTCAAGTCAATATGAATTGGACTTGGTGGATTTTGACTATCCTCACTTTGAGTGCTGTGAAGAGTAGTGTCTGGCCATTCTTCATCTACAAAATTCGTATGTTTGGGGCCTGCTGGATCACTCTCTTCTCTATCCAATTCCATAGATGAGTCATCTTATATATCTTTAATGATGATTTGTTCCTTCTCCATTCTAGCTTCTTTAGTGGGCCTTTTGAGTATCTTGCACCACTTCTTAATGCTATTTTGATCAAGATAAATTATCTTACCCTTGAGAAATTCATATGCTCTCAATTTTGGTGAGAACTCCTTTTCATACTTCTTCATCATTTCAATAATTTCTTCCTTATTTGTATCAGGAGGCATAAGATTTACAAGTGTTCTTTCTCTTATTTCCTTTTCCTGATGTAGTGCAAAGGTCCATCTAGCTGACAATCTCTGTGATAGTTCTTTGGGAACGTCATATTCTGAGAATTCCAGTGGAACATAGTAATGTTTGAACATTTTTGCAATTATTTCATCTTCAATCTTGTTTTGATCCTCTGCACTGAATTTTAGCCATTTCCTAATGTTAGGATCAGAAATAGACTGTGATTCTGAAATATTCTTGCATATTTTATCAATTATTGTAGGGACAACAAGTTCTTTTTCCTTTTGTATCTCTACATCACAATTATCCATTGCTGAGTCTTCTAGATCTTCTTGAGTTCTAGTCATCTTCCTCCTTTTCATCTGTCTTTCTTTTGGAGTAGCTAGTTTTCTCATGTATATCCTCACTCTTCCTTTCTGTAATGGTAAAGGAGTTGACTCTTTTGCAGTCTGGCTTCTTGTTCTTGAAGCGGCTATTGTTCATACTCTTTTGGATGTAAGAGGAGGTGGAGAATCTGACTGTGTTCCCTCTAATTTATTCTTTTCTTCTTCTTCATCGATAGGTGTTTGTCCTTCGGTTTGTTCCTCATTACCCTCTATTTCCTCTTCACTTTCTTCTGTAACTGCAAGATGCTTGGTTAAGTTTTTGACCATCTTGTCCTTCTTGTTCATAATATTCTTGACAACAAGATCTTTTGTTTGGCTTCTTCATAGGTGCCAAATCTAGCTTGTTTGTTGTCAATTGGTTCATTTAATAGTTCCTTGATGCACTCATTGATCTCATACTCTAAATGTGAAAGCTAGGACTTCTTAGGTACTACTGCTTGGATATACGTGAAATCATTATCTACCATAAAACATATGTCCTCTTTGTGTTCTTCTATCAAACTTTCAGGAATCCTTGTTCTAGCTTGCAACATTTCCTTAATTCTTTTGAAATACTCATTCATTATATCATCAAAGTTTGTTCCTAGTGACTCTATATGTTCACATATTTGTATGGTTACAGGTCTGCTTGTATCCCATACTACTTTGCCTATGGAAGGAAATTATTCTTCAAAGTAAAAGAATATGCACATGATGAGGGAACCAAACTTACAATTGTTTGTTCTTGAAGATCTTATGGTATTCATGTTCTCCTCAAGTTGATTCATCAGGATCTCTGCAAGATCCATCTTCTTTCCTTGTTTGATGATTTTGAATGTTGTGCTCATAGCAGTGCTTGATATGCTATTCATTCTTCTTTCCTAGAAGATTTTGTACCCTACCACACATGCACCAAACATGAGTTCTGTGTCGGTGATGGTGTTTACCTTGAGAGCTCTTTTGTCTGATTTTGCACCAGTTAGCTTTTCTACTTCCTTTAGAGATGGGTGCTTGTGAGCTTGCGGTTTGTCAGTTGTAGGATATCCAGTTACTGCATGAATAACATCCTTTTTTATTCATTTTGTCTTATTTAGCCATAGTGTTTGGTTGTGCAATTTGCAGAGAACTATCTTTATCCATTCTGTTTTAAAAACTCTAGGAAAGTGTAATGCATTCGTGAGTCCTTTCACTTCTAGATGCTTGTGTTTTTCTTTGAGGTTTCCAGCTTCATCACATAGTGCCTTGTAGGCATTATCTAAGTCTAGATCTCCCAATTCTAAGGTCTTACAGTGTATATAGGATCTTACATCTTCTACTAGCAAAACCCTAGGTGGGATTCTAGAGAATGCTCCAGAATCGTCAGGTTGTGATGCTATTTCTGGGTGTAGTTTGTATTTCGATTCAACACAAGTTCCTCTACTGATAAGCTTGATCATTTTCTTCTTATCTTCCTTAATCTTTTCAACTCTTGAAGTTGATGCCATCGTGTTACAGAAATTTAGGGTTTTTCGTAAATCAAAAAGTACGGTCAGTGAATGCAGGTACTTATTGAATCTTTGTGATTGCATGTGGGTCCTCTAAGTGGTGTTTAGAATCCTGCTGAGGTCACTCTATAATTTTTCTCTTCAATCACTCTGTTGGGCTCTCTTGGTTTCTCGAAAGTCGTGGGTGTGAAATGAGTTCAACCGTCGGTCTTTTATAACCTTTTTGTGCCCTAAGTTATCATTAATGCTCACCAACTCGTCGGTATTTAAAGACTAAGTTTGTCGGTTGAGGCATAAATAACATCTTTGGTGTAGGCGTAAAGTGTCAGGGTTTCCAGTAGCTTTTATGACTTCACCAATGATTTTCCGATAAGGTGGCAAAGACAAATTTCATCAGCTCAAGGATCATTGATGTTCATCGGTTTACACTTAGCTATTTGTCTTTTGTGTAAAGACCGATACATTCCGGTAAGTAGTGTTAACTTTTCTGTGTGTGTTCACTGATGCATATTTGTACCCAATAACCGATTGTGGTTTTTCAATAATATTTAAAAGTGACAATATAGTGCATCTTTAATAATGCTGATCTTACTATATGATCAATATGTAAATGGAACCGATGCATAATATAACTTTTCATAATACAGTTCCATACTTACTTGTGCAACTTAGTTGGAAATAGTGATGCCACCGGATTGATTGGATGGGGCATCATTATTTGCATTACTTTTTCTAGCACCTTCAGTGTTTGTGGCTTTTACCCACATCTTGTTTCTCATCTTCTTGATGTCATCAATGGTATTTCCATTGGGATAAGTACTTGTATCTGACAGTCGGTCTTTACAATCTTTTATCACATGTCCAACCTTATGACAATGTAAACATGCCATTCTAGGATTGAACCATCCTCTTGGTTTTCTAGTCCATTTTCTCATACATGACCATACCTTCCACATGTTGTGCAATTTACCCATGTGTTATAGTCCCAAACATATGAGTTACCTTTTCTTGTTGGTTTGTAGCCATTATCAAGTTCTTTTGGTGTCCATGCCTTCTTATTCTTTTTCCAACATTTCTGATATGTGTGTCCATTCATTTTGCAAGTAGGAAAGTACTTCTTCATATAGGTTTCCTTCTTTGGATTTGTTACCTTAGATCTGCATTCATATGTCTTGTGTCCTTGCTTGTGACATTTATAACAATTACCAATGAAAGTAGATTGTGATTGAGGAATACCTTTCATTTTGTTTCTGCAGACGTTTGAGGTGTGGCTTGGTTTTCCATAGTGATTGCATGACAACTTCTTGGTTCTTGGAGTTGCATACACATTCTCTTGATTTGATTGGTTAGATGACTCTCCATTATCGGTGTAACCTATTCCTGTGTAGTTTTTGACTCTTCTTTGACCATCAAGGAAATCATCCATTATTTTGTTGCTATCTTCAGCTTTCTTGATCAATTCATTGTGTTGACTCTGAATTCTGACTTCATGCTTTAGTTTTTCATTTTCTTCCCTTAGCTCACCGATGATCTGTATTCTTTCAATGAGTTCAGTATTTAATCTGTTTGCTTCTTGAGTCATAAGAATAATCTGGTTGGTAATCTCATGGTGATGCTATGTAATTCTTTGAATCTCTGATTCTTTTTCTTGTAGCTTTTCTATTATTTTCCTCCTATCATCAATAGCCAATGTTCTCTCTGATTCAACTTTTCTTGAATCATTCATGACATCAATCATTTTTACCATCTGATTTTCTTGACCGATTTGCAGCATTTTGATTTGCTCTGTCAGATGTAGATTGACTCCTTGTAGACTTGTGATCTCTTCTACTGATGTGTCTGAAGCTTTGCTCGTTGATAATTCAGTATTGTTGGAATAATCTGGGATCTCCTCTTCTTGATAATATTTTTCATTAAGCCTGGTTGCCATGATCTTTCTTTCATCAAGCAACTTTCTCATGCTTACTCTCGCCTCTTTATACTGCTCATAGTAAATCTGAATTTGCAATTACTCATTCTCAATAGTCTTGTCCAGTCTGTACTTTTCCATCATGTGGATCTTTCCTCTTAAGTCTTTAAGCTTTTTCAAGGAAGAGACTTAGCTCTAATACCAATTTTTGGAATTATAGGAATGATGTACTGAGAGGGGAGGGGTGAATCAGTACCTCTAAAACTTTTTTTGTGATTTGCCCATTAACCTTTGTGTCATCAGATTTGTATATACCTATCTATCTGTTCATCTTTGATTATGTATGTGTGATCATAATATAAGTTCTTTATATGTATAAATATTCAAGGAACATTCATGAAATCAAATAACACATAACACATGATATGATATCGCAGAAAACTCTTGTTAGGAAGTAAAAACTACGATGGGGATGTCTACCCACAAAACTTCACTATCTACAGATAAGAAGGGAGCCGGTAAAGGCTTACAAATGATCACTTCTGATGATCTACCCTGTTAAGAGTATTAGAGTGGAGACCTATTAGGATCTACTTTGTTTGAAGCTTTAGCAACACCATTAGGTGTGCACTCTGTTCAGAGATTTGTTAAAGAACTGTTAAGTCCACCTTCTACAAAAAGATTTATGTTGTGATGCACTTGTTAGAATGCAACTACAATATAAATGTTGATCTGATAGTGAATGCAATCTCTAATTGCTGATAAAAGATCCTATATAGCTTACAATGTATGTATGTAATCACCTTGAGTGAGTGAGTAATACCTTGTCTCTGCTCATCGGTAGCCTTCCTATGTTCTTGATAACTGTTGTGATCTATTTCTGAACTTTGCATGAATTCTCTTCTTATGTTTAGATGATCTCCATAGCTACTATCATTCTTCAAAAATGATTACCAGTCTCTCTTTATTACAAATGATGGGACATCTATTTATACTAGTTTCTAGCTCTATTCTTGATTCACGCTTTTCAAATTAACTCTAGATCCAAGGTTTACAACTTGACCTTGATCTTTAGTTAGATATGTTTTAGATCCATTAGGATGCTTTAAAACATTTACAATATGCTTTCTTGACCCTTAAGTTAAGATTTAAAACAAATAAAAACTCTATAAATAGAATTACATTGCTTTATCTGGCGTGTAAAAATTAGATCCACTTTTTGCGGGTTCTTTAACTAACTGTCGGTTCTGATGGTCGAGCTTCTCTGTCAGTCTGTCAGTTTTCTTCTTCGTCGGTGTTCCTTACTCGAACTATTCATTGGGTATGCCTTTTCTGCTCCGTCGGCGATGTTCTCAAAATTGTATCGTCGGTAAGTTTTATACTTAGTAATTTCACGTTTTAAACATTTAGTCCTGTCGGGCATGCTTGTTGTCCGTCGGTTATGTTTATACCGATGACCTTCATCATGTTTTTCTCTTTAAGTATACTAATGGCAAAACTTAATGTCATCAAGAGTGAGTTCATTTACTTCACAAAAGGAATGCCTTCACTTTAATAATATTAGATTATGTATATAAAATATAATAGAAGTATATTTATTATCATAGTTATTGTGCATTATATTTCCTATAAAATATCATATTAAATATGTTTTCATTATATTTTTCAATAAAATTAATATATTTGTAAATAATAAATGTAGATAAATACTAAACATAAAATAGATTTGATATTTTAATTAGTAATATATAATCTTTATATATTATGTTATCTTTTATTGTATTATATTATATATATACATATTTTTAAAATATAGGTTTATATTTTTGTTTCATTATTTGACATGTCACATTATTTTATAGATATAAATATTTATATTTATAAATAAGTGTAGTTTTTTAATTGCAAAAATTAAAAAAAATTATAATTTCAAACATGTATATTTGAAATTATTTATATTTCTTAATAAACTGTATCTTTATATAAGATAAAATTTTCACTATAATATATAAAATAAATATATCTAAAACAATTTAAATATAAATAAATAAATAATAATTTAAAATTATATAAATTTTAATAATATATATTCAATAAATAAAAACTTAACTAAATTAAAATCTCAAATATAAAAAATGTAAGTTTGAAATTGAATGACAGAATTATGGTAAAAGGGAGACGACTACGGTCCATTATTGTTTTTATACATTGGTATATGACGCACCTACAGTTTCTATAAACAAAAAGGCATAAAAAAATCAAGATTAATCAAAAAAAATTAATTTTAAAAAAAATGTTAGTTGTTCACAGAAAATTGAAAATATTCAAACTAACAAATAATATAAAAATATTATACATCTACTATATCTATTATTAGATTATTTTTGTGTATCAAAAATATAACTTGTTTAAATTATTTTAACCTTTATTTCTAATAAACCATCAAAGATACTATAATGCCAACATATAAAATTTGAAAAAAAATAAAGAAAAAAAAATCATATCTCCTTGTACAAAATCCTTATATTCTCTATCTTATTACTGCACATTAATTTTGTTATGGAGGAAACAACTGCATCTCCTAAGCCAGTCTCACTCAGACTCAGTCCGAGCGGTGCAAGATGATGGAGGGGTGACGAAGAGGCATTATGTTTTGTCATGTTTAAAACAAATTTTTGCATAAGTAGAAGTAGCAAGGCTTGGACACTGGTGATTGAGTCTTGTGTGGTTGGAGTTCCTAAGGGGAATAAAGGACAGAGAAAGACAACTCAAGGAAGGGGCATAGCTTCTTCTGGATTGTCACCAAGAACTGGGAATGTGAAGAGTGATATGGCATGGAGAAAATTGGATGCAGCGTAGTTCTTAGTCTTCGAGGGAGGTGCAGACTATAGTAAGATTGGTCCCTCCAGGTGAGCAGGTTGCATTAGAGGGTGCAAATGCTACCACAAAATTTGCCCCTAGTTGATTTCACGCTTTCTCTGGTGACATTATACCAGCGTCTATTGGATATCACCTCTCTTTAAAAGAGTTGCAGAATGAGGTGAAAAAGGCGTCAAACATGTTGTCGAGCTGTTACAGGGCTCTCTGCGTAATGGAGTCGCGCTTCTCAATCCCCACCAAGAAGGAGCGGGTCTTCTCTACATACTCTGACAATCAGCACAGTTTACTGACAACTGCAGCTTAAAACCATAATTTCAATGAAAACCACTTTCCATTTTTAAAACCGGAATTTGGCGATTTTGGGCGTGAGACAGGTTTTGTCAGCTGCCGTACGCCAACAACCTCGCACGTAAAGTCTATCGACTAACTACTATTTTTTCTTTCATATGCATCAAAGTACTATAAAAGGTCACATGGAGTGGGCAACTGTATAATGGAGAGGGAAAGCCAGAGTTTATTGGAAATGGCTATGCAAGGATCACGATGCACTTTGACTAAATTATTTAATTAATTAAAAATAAAAAATAATAATTTTTTTATTTTTTATTTTTAAATTAATCGACAATTCTAACATTCTACCAATAAAAATGTAAAAAATTTAAAACTATTTTTTTTAAGTTTTAATTAATTAAAAATTTTGGTTAATAGTGCATCCTCATCCCTCCATGGTCTCGGGTCAACGGGTGATCACACCATTCATAACATTATGCATTAGCGCATATTCACCATGTAGAAAGTTTAAGCATAGACGAGGCATGCGAACTGTTTGATAAAATTCCTCTGAAAATTTATTTGACCGAATGTCAAGATTGTAGGATATGCAAGATGTGGGATAATCCACAAGCCACGTGAACTGTTTGACAGAATGCCTCGAAGAAATATAATCTCGTGGAACGTCGCGGCCATAGAACATTGACAAATTGGATTTGTTGAAATGGCATTAGAGACTACAATAAAATGCAATTGACGGGTTTAAAGCTAGACATTACAACCTTTGCTAGCATTTTCCCAACCTATCCCAAATGGGACAGTTAAAACAAGGTATGGACAACCATTAAAGTGTAAAGGACGAGGTAGTTTCTCAGAGGTAGTTGCAACTACTGTAGTAGACAATTATACAAAATGTAGCTACATATTCCTCTGTATTTTCTAGATTGTAGATAATGGTAGCTACAATTCAGCATACAAAGAATGTTTGAGTTCAAGGGAGTTAAGGTTTAAATGAGGTGTATGTTTAGGTTGAAATTAGTAAAATAATTATTTTGTGGATTTGTATAATGTTTGTGTGAATGTTAAAGTTAGAGTTCTTAATTTAAACTTGAATAATGTGTACTTATATTCATATAAATCTTACCATTATTTCTTGTATCGTTCTTCATTGTCATTTTATGACAAATCTACATTTATATAATGATTTTTCCTTCCACTACCATTTTGTTCCTTCTTACCTTTCACTCTTCTGAAAAATCATTCTACCCATGCTTATCACTACTATCCGCAATTCTAAACTGTCAATACACTTAAGAAGAAAATTGTTAGTCCAACTCTATTACGTTTAATCCTCCACATTGCACATTTTTTACACGAGGTTGTTACACACCCATTTCCCATTGACTTTAGTGTAGCTATATTTGATTTATAGAATGGAAAAGGTGGTCACAATATTTGTGTACGATACATGTCTAGATGTCAAATATGAGGATAAAGTCTTACCAAAACTATTTCTATGAATCTTAAGGACAATGCCCTTCAATACTTCTATTATGTGGCTCCTAATTCTATCCATTGTTTTGATCAGCTAACCACCAATTTCTTACAACACTTATATGTGTCAATATGGGCTTAGAAACAACTAGCTAATTTAACTAAATATTCTCAAATACATAATTAGTCTACCAATGACTATGGAATTAGCTTTCAATATTTGTATGGTTGAATTTGGTGTCTGCATGTAAAAAACCATATGATAATATTCTTCAAATAGAAAGTAAGGAACATCAAATAGAACCTATTTAATTATGAAACCAAAGATGAAATTCAATAATTATAATGAATGCATGTGCAAGCAATAAAGAAACCAAAAAAATAACAAGGAAAATAAGGAGAAAGTGAAGCCCTCTTTATTACCTCATAATACTCCTCTAGCATCAAAACCAAACTATAACAATTTTCATCCACCAATAAAGAAAGAATAACATAATTTAATTCTTTCATATGTACCAAAGCAAGTATGATATCCTCATTATGCTCCAAAGAAGAATAAGAAAGGAACATTCAACAATCCCATTGCCATCTATTTTAAAGGTGTTACTTGTATATGGTTTTTAAAGAAAGAATTAGAATGTTTGGAAAGAAAAAGTGAATCCGACTCTACATGTAAAAAACAATATTAACAAAGGGTGCTTCTCCTATTCTACATCTATCAAGTAGATTTATTGGCATTATATCATGCTGAGATTCAAAACATCAAAGGTAGTTGTAAACCACATAAATAAGAATAGAACAATCTATTAGGTGGAAATCCATCTAAGATTATGGAGTTCTAAAGTTTTTGTACTCTACATGCATGTGTCTATAAACTTTATAATACATTTTGAGGGTCTCCTAATTGAGAGGTGCATCGTTTTCCATTTTCCATTACTCTGCTATATTGATAAAAAATTCAATACTTTTTTATATGATTGCAATTGTAATGATTTTACATAGTATTTATTTGTCATGACATGTTACTAACATAGTCATTCTCATGGTGATTGAAATATTTATAAGATATTCCACATGATGAAAAATGATTATGATTACATTTTATAGTCAAGTCACTTCACAAACAAGACGCAAAGCGTCAAGTTCTTGCCTTTAGTGTGATTTGTTAGAAGTGCTTGAATAGGAAGGAGAGTAGGTAAAGAGTGATAGAGTGGAGAAAAATGCTTGTAATTATATTAAATGCATTGTACAATGCATGTTTTGACTGGTGTTGTGGTCAAGTTTGGTTATGCAGTATCTACTTCGCCACATGGTTCTCACTCAAGATTTTACACGAGCTTAAGGGTTGAAAATATCTTGAGGAGAATGGACACCATTAAATGCATTTTAGTTCATTTTTATTTTCTTGTGAAAGATATATGATTTTAAGGCATGTAGATTACAATTAAAATGATTTCATTTACTTAAAATTTTCTATCCATGAGATATTTACTAGGTTATAAATATAATATTGTAGATGGTAAGCTAGTCATTGGAGTTATAAACAAAAAACTTATGTAGTCATTGGTATTGAAGTGTGGAGGGTTTTGTGCGTGCAATTTCAAGAGAAAATTGATTGTGGTTCAATTTTTAGATAATTTAAAATGTTAGCTTTATCATGTTTATCAATTCAAGCAATAGTGTTAGAGAATTTGCCTGGACATAGATGTATGTCATATAGTTTATAAATTTGTACATATTTTTAAATTTTTAAAAAAGGTAGTTATTTATGTTTCTATCGGTCTACACTAACTTATGTAAACAAAGAATTTAATTTTTCCAACAAAAAATATAGATGTTTTACAAGGTAATCACAAGCATTCATGAAGTTTTCTATGGCCATTAAAATTGGTGAACACTATTGTGTTGTGAGGTACATTATTTTATAGAAGAAGACATTTACACGACTAAATATTAATGTTAAATTAATCTTAACGATTGTAAATTTGATCAAAGTTTTCTTAACATAATTTCATTCCTTCATATGTACCAAAGCAAGGATATCCTCATTATGCTCAAAAGAATAAGAAATATGCTTTCAGCTATATCATTTCCATCAATTTTAAACATGCTAGTTTGCAATTGGTTGATAGTTTGGGTGCCTGTCAAAATTGGTCTAAACAATTCTCCACATTGATGTTTCATATCTAGTCCTTTTGTATCTTTCCCAAGGATAATGTGTCTTAGTTTGAAACTTCAAGGATAAGTGGGCTTCCTTGGTAGTGAGCCTAAAATAAATATTGTAATACTTGTTTCATATATTGTGAGATAACTCGCACCATGGTTTTTCCCTTCTTGGATTTTCCAAGTAAATATTGTGTTCTCTCGTGTATAGTGTTCATTTCTTTATCCTCTTCATATTGCTACACATGGCAAGGATTAACTAAATGCAAAATTGGATTAAGAATTAAAGATTTTTTTATTAAGACTCCAATTAGTGGTTGTAAAATCATAGCTTGAACCATTAAAAACCTAAAATAATTGTAATTATTTTACTCAACAAGATGAATCTAATCTCAATTAATTAAAGAATACCAATAAAATAAAACTCATGTATAATTTAAATACTTTCAGAGGAATAGTACTCAAACTTACAAAAGCATAATGTTCAATAATTACCCACATGCCTATCATGCTTTTATTCAAAATGTAATATTTTCCCATGGACATGATAAGTTCCTTGTCACTAATGAGGGTATAGATATTACATGAAACATGGAATATGTAAATGTTGACATTGTATCCAATAAATTCTTTAATAAGATCCATACCAAGCATTTGTAAAATGGAAACCAAGGTATCACTACCATGGAAGAATATTACTTTCTCAATATAGATTTTTTGATCTCCACAAGGGTGGATATCTTCTATAATTCACCACCAAAGAAGAAAGGTAAACTTCATTGCAATATTTTTTGTACAACAAGGATCCTAGAGAGAAGAGAGAGATCATGTAAACTAAATAATTATCATAGCGCTAAGGAGTGAGAAGAAACTTTATAAAAATAGCAAGAGGTTAAAAATCTCTCAAACTAAACCGTTTGTAGGGGGATTATCACTCTGAGATCCAGTTTGGCATGCACCAGATGATGTCCTATATTTTTCTATCTTGTGATGTGCTTATCTTGGTCTCATTCGTACCTTAATTTATAGAGATATATTATTTTAGGTCTGGTCCTATCTGGACATCATTCATAGTGGTTCGACAACATAATGAGCAATATAATATATAGATCTTATTCTTTGGATTTGGATAGCATGAGTGGATATCATGTTGCATTGAGAGAGGATATTTTGGTGTGGTCCACATTTCATTCCTTGCACTGCAGGAATGTCTTGGTGTGACCTATTTCAAATTGTATATGGCTGACTTTGTGGATTGATGATTAATATTTTTCTTAGCCAAAATTGATTGATGTGGTCACATGGATTGATATAAGTAAAGGTTGATTTATGTTGGATGTGTGTGTGCGAGTAATGCAAACTTGAGAAGGAGACATTCAAATATCAATGTTTATGTGAATATATGCAACCAGTGATAGTAGATTTTTTTTCTTGTATTTGGTGTGGTTTATTTCAGTAGTGGAGTTCTTTCTCATAATTTCTTATTTCAACAATTAGCTGAGTTTTAGATCTGATAGTTGGTTTTATATTAAGGATAGTTAGCCCGACCGACAATGAGCCTACCGACAATGAGCCCATTAGTAGTGAGCCTTACCTTTAGTGAGCATTTGCAAAAATCACCTTAACTAGTGTCACCTTAACAGGTGCTCTTATTCATGAGAATTAGTTTCTCCATGGTTTTTCTCATCTTGGGTTTTCCATGTAAATATGATGCTCATAATGTTTGGTGTTCCTTTGTGCTTACAAGTTTATATTATTATGTTGAATTTAATTTACTTTGAATTAATTAAGTGAAAGAAAATTTTTTTACAATAATTGATTCACCTCCCCTCTCAGTTATCCAGGATTGTTCTATGTACAATTGGTATCAGAGCTTTGGTTCCTTTAAGGAGAGCTTAACCACTTGAGGTACAAATCTTATGGCAAAAAAATTATCAATTCGTATGTTTGATGGATCTGACTATAGTTTTTGGAAGGTAAAAATGAGAGCTTACCTGAATTCCCTGAGCTATACTACTTGGAAGGTTATTGAGAGAAAATATGTTGCACTCAGGTACTTTGGATGATATAGACATTGAAGGATATTGGCGTAACATTTTATGAACCGATCTCAATTATGTGTGATAACACTAGTACAATAAATATTTCTAAGAGTTTGATACAACATTCAAGAACAAAGCATATTTTCATTAGATATCACTTCTTGAGGAAGAAGGTTTTGGACAGTGAAGTGAAACTTGAATATGTACCTACAAAAGAGAAGATTGCAGACATTTCACAAAACCATTGTGTAAGGAAACTTTTGAGTATCTTAGGTAGAAGTTGGGGGTTCTGCCCCTTCCCGGTCAAAACTAAGTGCACCAGGGTGTGCATTGGTTCACAAAATTAATTTTCCTATTCTTTTCTGGATTAAAGCTTGGTGGCTTCCTCTTAGGGGGGCATAGTCATTTTTTAAGGGGGAGCTTTGCCCTTTTTCATTGTTGTCAAAGGGGGAGAATAAAAGAGAACTTTAATGCTCATATTTCTTTGTTTTCTTTGTCGTTGATGAATGTTGTCATTAATGATGAAGGAAAATGGTATGACTCGATAAATATATAAGTGTACTAAATAAGGGTTAATTTGGTGATAAAGAAAGACATGTCCAAAGGAATTTTATAAACACAAGAAGGAAATCTGAAATAAGTAGGAAGCATTGATAAGGACAAGGACACCCAAACAAAAAAAAAATGTTTAAGCTACACAAGTATAGACGGGTAATTTAATGTTAAAATTGAAAATTGATAATATCGGCTTAGGCCATTTATTGAGAGCGAAAAAAGATTATATAGAAATTATAGACTTATGAATTGATGCCTACAGTTATGACATTCAAAAATAATTTTAATTAGAAGTAGCTAGTGGAAAGAACCCCTAATCAACCAAGCAGAAGAGAGTGTGTATGATTTCATAAAACATTTAAATAAAGGATAGGAAGAGACAAAAGGTTTTAACAAGGAGAGCACATGCCATAATTGGGGATATCGTAGGAAACCTAAATGAAACATGTGAAAAATAAAAATAGAGTTTGAAAATAGTGCACTCAATGGAAATATGACTAGATGTAATAAAATTATAGAGAATATAAAATAAATATCTATTTTATTTAATCAATTGCATGATTCAAAAAAAATAGCCATGAAAAAAGTATTGATAGACGCCTTGAGAGAATGAAAAAAATTGAAATCATGACTTGAGATCTTAGATGAAATTCAAATAAATTCATGAGCTGCCAAACTTTATGAATTAAATCTAAGGAATAGAGGATTGAGAAATTGTGTAAATATTAATATAGGTTGGCCAAAAAGGACTACTAATTTAATGAAATTTGTGTATGAAGGGTGTTGATCATTTACAAGATTTAAGTATAAAATAAAATGAAGGATCTAGTGAAGGCTAGATACTAAGATATGTTCCTAGGAAGTATCCCATTATCAAGAAGTTATATAGTCAAAGCTAATAGTTCTAATCATTACTTATAGTTTTGAGTCTAATAAATCAATTCCCACAAATTTCTATATTTTTTTATTGTTCTAAATCATATTATATAATAAAAATGGTTCAGACAGATTAGCAGACAAATATTTAGTTAGCACAGACAGAGAATTTCAGACAAGATTATGTGTAGTTGAGAACTTATTTCAGATAGCATTGTGGTGATGTGGTTAAGACTGCGTACGGGGGCTCTTGAACAAATGTCATTGTTGTAGCATTGTACCCTGCAACTATGCATAAAAGTGGTGAATTTGCAAAGAAACTACTAATCCCACTCAACCTCAAGACCCCAACTCTTGGACAGTGACTCCTTATGTCCTCAAATGCACAAATACAAAAGGAATTATACTCGGACCCCTTGCAACACCAAAAGCCCCAAATTAGTCCTTCAAACCCTCCAAACTAGGGCTTCCTCAATCTAGGATCTCCAAGCACTATCTCTTCCAATTGATGGACAAAACACCTTCTCTTGGTCATATTATGAAGGATTCCATCGATATAAAATGCCCTCCTTTAGGTATAATGGCTACTATTATAGCCAAGGAGCCCAATTCATGCCTTTTACCCTGCAACAGTCAAACAATGGTGATCACCCTGCAACATACGGATCAATATTGCATTTATAAAGTTAGTTTGATATGGTACAATGATGGATTCATCCCCAAAATTACAGACACTATAGTAAGGGATGAATCCTAATCCATTTACTCAAAACAATTCATAATTTCCAGGCTTGTCACGGGACAATCAAATTCCTAGGCTTCAAAATTAATTCAAATGAATTGAAATGATGTTCAGAGCATTCACAAATGTTCCTACAACCTTTAGAATAAATTAAGCATTCAAAAACAAATCAAAATATGCAAGAAAACTTCTTTTATTGCTTCAAATCCTGCTTTGTCCGTACAAATGGATGTACCCAGCCATACTACCTTGATCTCCTACCTTTGTGTGGGCATTTAAAGGTGACAAATAACCTCTGCAACCAATTCCATCGATTATTTGTGATTACAAATGTAGTTTAGCCTCCTAAATCTAATTTCCCACCAAATACAACTAGCCGTTAATATTCAAATATTTGAATTATTAACTTGTGTATTTTGGTTTTATTCTTGTTTACAACTTATTCCAACTTAAGGATTCATCTCCTAGGATCCATTAGACCTTACTAAACAATTCTAGACCCTAATTGAACCCTTGGGGCACTATTGGCCCAACTTACAACATTTTAATGTCCTAGTCCTTTACTTGGACCATTAGGACTTAGCAACATTTTATTATATTCTTTATTGCAAATTATCATCATTGGCTTTAATACATCCCAATTCACGCTTAGGGATGATTTTTTCCTTCTATCTCTGATTGGATCCATGGTGACCCTAGGTGTCTTCATAGGTGCTCCTGCACCATACACCCCCACCTTGGAAAAATGTCTTGTCCCAAGAATTGAGGGACTGTGTCTTCTTGCCACCCATTCTCCTTGTAGGTGGTCCTCTCCTCTGCTCTTTGTGATCCCTCTGATCAACAACTAATTTTGTCCTCCTACCCTTCACACCTACATGAAAAGAGTGAGAAACAAAAGAAGAAATTGGACCAAGGTCCAATCTGTCATCAGACTTCATAGTGGACTGCTGCAAACAGTGATCTTGTACTCCCACAAACTGTCCTTACAACTGCACTCCAGAATCAAATATACCATTGCTTGTGTCCTTCAATGACACCACTATAATTTTATTCACTGATTTTCCTGAAGGACACCACAAAGTGCAACCAAATACACCATCGTCATGCTCATTTTTTTGTCTTACAGTCAATGCCTCATGACTGTCAACAAACTTATCTTTCAAGACCAATAAAGTGGTCCTAGGCATCTTCTCTATAGTCACAATGTCCTCATGTATTGGAACCTGCAAATCAAAATATATTTTTGCACCAAAGACAGTGATGCTACCAACTTCTTCTACTTGGCTTGGAAGAGGTTTAAAGGTGAATTTACTTCCCTCCTTATGCACCACATATTCATTCTTCAAACCATAATGAATGGTCTTCCTTGAAGCCTGCCATGGTCTCCCTAAGATGATGTGGCAACATGGCATGGGGACTATATCACATAGAACCCTATCAACATAACCCCCAATTGAAAATTCTACATACGCTTGCTCCTTAATCACAATATTATGATCATTACTGACCCAAGAGGCCCTATATGGTCTTCCAATGGGAAATTTAGGCAAGTTTAACTTATTGACCATCTCATAGGACACTAGATTATCAAATGAACCAGAATCTATGATAACCTTACAAAAATTTCCATAACATTTACAATTTATTCTAAAAATAGATACCTTGGGTATATGTTGAATATGTGACCTTCCCATCAAGAGACGCTCACCTTCTTCAGGGTATGCATAGTCATGGGGTGTTCCTTATTCCTCTTGTTTTTTACTGTCCTCTTCTCCTTGAGTCAAATGGACCCTCTTGTCATTCTTCTTAGCTTCTCTTTTAGGACACTTGTAGAATGGGTGCCCTTCTTCACTACACTTGTAGCACTTCCCAGGCAAGTTCTTTCCTCTACCACTTCTTTGTTCTCCTTTATGATCTGACTTTCTCTTTACCCTTATCATTTTGTCCTTAGCTTGGATTCACTCCTTTGCCCTTGTTTTGTTGCCCTCTTGAACTGCCTTGCCTCTCTTGCCTTCTTCTAAGCTTGTCTTATGTCTTCATTTCCAACTTGTAGCAATCTTCAAGAGTCCTTGGTGTGGCCATGCTCATTTCATCCTAGATATTGTACCTCAGCCCTCCAAGATATCTCGCCACCTTCTCTTCCACATCTTCATCATGAGAGGCTCTGATGTCAAACTTGTGGAATTCCTCTGTATACCTTTGGAGATCCATGTCCTTCTGCTTCAACCCTTGAATCTTCTTGAAGAGTTGAACCTTGTAGTCCTCAGGTAGAAACTTCTCTCTCATTTTATCCATCATTCTAGGCCATGATGTGATCTTTGGTAGGCTTTTCTTCCACCTCTCTACTTGTAGGCAGTCCCACCATAACAATGCATGACCCTTAAGCCTTGCTTTTGCAATCTCAGCCTTATGTTTGTCTTCAATGTCCTCACAGTCAAAGTGCTTCTCAACAGCGCTGAACCAATCAAGGAGCACTTCCTCATCATACATTGGGATCTCTGCTTTGACTTTGGATTCTTCTCCTTTAACTGCCTTTGGGATCTTTACTAGTCTAGCATCCTCAGGATCCAACCTTTCTTCAACAGGTTCCTATTCTGCTTTATCTTCATCATTACAAGGGTCTGAACCCCTCTTCTCAACACAATTGGTCAATCTTTCAATCACTTCTTCCAATCTTTTGTTATTTTCTGCTTGCTCCATGACCATCCTAGCAAGCTCCATGTTTTTCAACTTTAGAGGCATGTTTTGAGCCTCTTCTTCAAACTCTTCAAACTCCTCCTCAGAAATACACACCTAACCTTCCTCCCAAGGCTCTTACTTGCTCTGATACCACTTGGTGCAGACAAAGTAGCAGACAGAGATTGAGTTAGCACATACAGAGAATTGCATATGAGGTTATGCGCAGTTGAGAATGTATTTCAGATAGTATCATGATGATGTGGTTAAGACTGTTAGAGTAGTCGAGTATTGCTAATAATTAAATTAGTTAATTATTAGTTCATCTAATCTTAGCTTAAGTTAGACTTAGGAAAGTTTCCTTTTCTGAGTTGTTTCCCTTTTACGGTTTCGGCATCCTTTATAAGGATTGTCCGCTTTGTAATTTGATAAGGAGATTGTAATTTCATTATTGTTGTTAATAGAAAATCATTTCTTGCAACATGCTTTTTCAGTCTCTGGCCTATCGGCCGCCCTAGCTTTCTCTTTCTGTCTTCATTCTGTTTGTAATAGCTATGCATGCAGGTGTTCTTGGGTAGATTGATGTTCATCAATCTTAACATGGTATCAGAGCCACTCTGCAGCTGGTTGTTCGTAGTTTATTGAAGCAGTGAGGGTTTGAAGCTTTCAGAGGCTTTTTCGGCATAAGTTCATTGGTTCTGGGGGTTCTCTGGTTTTAGAGGCATTTTGGGCCCAAACGGACACTTCCATTGCGTCTGGAAGGCCCAAAAACCCTAGAAACCATATAAAGCTTGTCCGATTTGGACACCGGGGCCTCTGGAGAATTTTCTCAGCCTCTCAAGGGTTGTACGGACACGAGTTTCAAGAAAAAATATTAAAAAACGTTACGTTTTTAATGTTTTTTGCGCTTTTTAATAACACCCACAGTGTTATTTTGAACGGGCCGCCCGCGCGCCGCTACGGGCCTCGCCGCGCCGCCTCTGCAGCACTCCGCCGCCTCTCAACCGCGGCCCCCGCCGCCCTCCAGCCATCCCCCGCCGCCGGCTTCTGCCCCGCGCTCCGCGGCCCGACGCCGCCCGCCGCTCCGC
>MU224319.1:943179-980235 GCA_018584345.1 Thuja plicata | reverse complement strand
TTCAGTCTCTGGCCTATCGGCCGCCATAGCTTTCTGGATCCTTCTCTCTTCTGTCTGTTTCATTCTGTTTGTAATAGCTATGCATGCAGGTGTTCTTGGGTAGATTGATGTTCATCAATCTCAACAAAGACCACATACAAAGACTCTTGACCAAATGTCACTGTTGTAGCACTGTATCCTGCAACTATGCATAAAAGTGGTGAATTTGGAAAGAAACTACTAACCCCACTCAACCTCAAGACCCCAACTCTTGGACAGTGACTCCTTATGTCCTCAAATGCACAAATACAAGAGGAACTAGACTCATACCCCTTGCAACACCAAAAGCCCCAAATTAGGCCTTCAAACCCTCCAAAACTAGGGCTTCCTCAATCTAGGCTCTCCAAGCACTATCTCTTCCAATTGATGGACCAAACACCTTCTCATGGTCATATCATGAAGGATTCCATCGAAATATAGTGCCCTCCTTCAGGTAGAATGGCTACTGTTATAGCCAAGGAGCCAAATTCATGCCTTTTACCTTGCAATAGTCACAATGGTGATCACCCTGCAACATACTGATCAATCTTGCATTTATATGGTTAGTTTGATATGGTACAATGATGAATTCATCCCCAAAATCATAGATACTACAGTAAGGGATGAATCCTAATCCATTTACTCAAAACAATTCACAATTTCCAAGCCTATCACGGGATAGTCAAATTCCTAGGATTCAAAATTAATTCAAATGAATTGAAATGATGTTCAGAGCATTCACAAATGTTCCTAAAACCTTTAGAACAAATTAAGCATTCAAAAACAAATCAAAATATGCAAGAAAACTTCTTTTATTGCTTCAAATCTTGCTCTGTTCGTAAAAATGGATGTACCCAGCCGTACTACCTTGATCTCCTGCCTTTGTGTGGGCATATACAGGTAGCAAATAACCTTTGCAACCAGTTCCATCAGTTATTTGTGATTGCAAATGTAGTTTAGCCTCCTAAATCTAATTTCCCACCAAATACTACTAGCCGTTAATATTCAAATATTTGAATTATTAACTTGTGTATTTTGGTTTTATTCTTGTTTACAATTTATTCCAACTTAAGGATTCATCTCCTAGGATCTATTAGACCTTACTAAACAATTCTAGACCCTAATTGAACCTTTGGGGCACTATTGGCCCAACTTACAACATTTTGATGTCCTAGTCCTTTACTTGGACCATTAGGACTTAGCAACATTTTATTACATTCCTTATTGCAAATTGTCATTATTGGCTTTAATACATCCCAATTCACACTTAGGGATGATTTTGTCCTTCTATCTCTGATTGGATCCATGGTGACCCTAGGTGTCTTCATAGGTGCTCCTGCACCAAAAAAGATTGTGTTTGTGATTAGTACCCTAGTTCTTGCATGGTAGGAAGAAGAATAAAGAAATAATTAATCTTGAGGCCCCATATCTTTTTGAACCATTGATTGATGGAGATTAGACATACATGGTCACTCATGTGATGAATATCGATCATATTAGTAGATTTATATATCCAAATGATGGTCATTCTATGTTTGTATAATGATTGTTATGCTAATTATAAGTTTATAACTAGGTGATGTTGGCTTGTTTAGGTGTTTCAATTATTGACTTGAGCTTGGACACACAAGAGTTGTTTTAGTTCTTTATATATGTAAATATATTTCTACTTAATCAATATATAAGGTCTTGTAGAAGAAATTTGACTATTTTGTCTAGTGGATCCTATGTGTGAGAGAAAACGCCTTATAATGTATGAAACAAATAAGACATTTACCTAGTTTAATACTCGATAATAACTTGATCTAGAGAAGTATATATGGCCAAATCTATGCACCTAATTACGACCCCATGAAACTATATGCTTATTTGTGAGGGTATCTAATTTGAATAGTAGACTATATAATTGGATAATCCCTATAATTTTAACAACATTGATCTTGTGGTGGCCAAAATTAAGTGAATTATAATCCCTTACATAAATCATTGAATCAAAGGTTGGTTATGACTTATATACTAAATATATGCATTATTCATAGTAAATTCCTAGATTGGCCCTATTCAATTGTCATAGGCACATGGATTTCTAAGCATTGAAACTAATACTAGTAGGTACTATAGATTGTCACATGGTCATTTGATGGATAATTGAAAATGGATCATCTTTACATTCTTGTATATAATTTGATAGTATTGACTTGCAAGGTAACATTATTAAGTCTCATAGCTAGATAATATGGACTTTAAGTTGATTTTGGATCCTTATTCCTTACATCTAATTTAGTTGTATTTTACCTTCAAAGTAATTCCTAGTATTTCAACATTGATTCACGAATGGATTTAATAAGCATCCCACTTTATGTACGAAACTTGAAATTTGATTAAATTTATATCATCCCTTGGAGAGTTTTGAAAAAAATTAAATTATTTCAATAGGATTTTATAACGCTAGCTCTATTTTGAAGGGAATCCTCATTATTGGTCTCTTAAGACTTTAATGCAATGTTGTTGTGCTTATACATGTGTGTATTGTGTAATCTCACATAGTAAAGAATTAACTTAGATCCTTAATATTGTTTCCTAATTCAAGACTAAGATAAGATAGCAATCATTAATGTGTAAATCAAAAGTTTAGGGAACCCACCAAAGCATCATTGTTAAGTTACAAAGCATAAATCATGTTTAGGTTTGAAGATCCTCTTCATTTGCTTATTTCTTGAATTTTTTAAATTTTAGATGTTTAAATCCTTCCTCGTCTATTAACAATAATTCCTCTATGTTTTATTATCTCCTTCATCAATAGTCTTCCTATATTAAAAGCACCTTCTACATAATTACCAACAGATTGAAGGACATCTACATTGCCTTCTACCCATCCTCAAATTTTATAGAGGATAGAAATCTTTTAATTGCACATTTTAGTCAATGCTATATAATGCTTTCATCTCTCCACAACCCAAACTTAGGATATGAGATCAAATTTGATACACTTCTAATATGAAATCTTAGTTTATAATATGCCTAATTATATACAAAAGAAACTCACAATAGAAAATATACTTACAACAAGAAAGAAGATAGTCATATATTAAAATAATACATTCAGAATGTTAGCCCAAAATAGGTACTAATCTACATTTATACGCTCTAAACAAGGAAATATATATATATATAGATGAAACAAGATGAGGTATAGTGGCATGGTGCAAAAATAATTTTGAATGAACGTAGCATCTTTGCCCATATGAAACCAACCATGGATTTAATGTGAAGGTTAACTTAAACATTAAAAAAATATTATTGTGAATTGGAATAGCTTTATCTAAATCTAAATGAATATTTTTATTTTATTCTCATTTAAATGTTTGGGTTTACAGTTTAAATGTTAAATTTTTTATTTTTTTATTCTAATACAAGTTTCTATAAAAGTAAAACAAATTTCAGATAAAAGATAATATATATGGGATATGGTTATGCAGGGATCACGATGCACCATATGTACCTATCTTCAAATTTTAATATTAATACCCTTTTACCATTTCTAAAATTAACTGAACATATTAATACACAGAATAAAGAATTATATTCATCATTTTTATGCCTGGGTGAGACTATACCGGGTAGGGAAGTTGTGTGCTCTACCAACAAGTCCTCATCATGTTCGGTTACAATATGCTTATATGTTTTTATTTTTTCAATTTCATAAGAACATTCTCCATGCATACAAGTGATATAAAAGACTCTCATTGAAAATCTGTTAACAACCTTTTTAAGAATCAATCATGTTCCGTGACATCTGAATATATCCAGAGCAAAGACCAATAATTAATTGCATTCAACTTTTAAATCTAAACCAAACTAAACAATCAGCAACAGATTTTACAAATGAAAAAACTAAATGATAAAGTTCAACCTCAAACTTGTTCAGAATAGGATTGAAGGATACCCACATCTCTTGGTGAATGTATTTAAATATGATAAAGGCTCCTCAATCATATACTTCTGTAATATCTTTCTATGGATATCCTTCTATCGATATTCTGAATCTCCTCTTCTTATAAATAGTTTCATGTTTAAACCTATTACATGCATTTGTTTGGATACTTAAAGGCAAATAATACCATTAGATCTCAAATATCATAAAATATGAAGCTGAAGACATAAATATTGTCCATAGATCATCAATTTTATTACAAAATTCATTACAACTGAATAATTTTGAACTACAAACCAATGCAAAGTGCAACATGTAGAGAGAATGAAAAGATCTGAAAAGAAAGCCACGAATTGCACATTGACTGCAAGTTTGATTATAAACAAGCAGATTCAACAGAGTTCAACCAATTATAAACAAAAGAGTGGCTAGCATCTCCCGCAGTATAACTACAAATTCTTTAACTTAAACAAAGACAAAAATTACAGAGGAGAAGATTGCCTGCGGATTAAGAAAATGCTACCTTTGAAATTCTAAGATCTATGATTGTCAGTAGAACTTGAACTTTCTGCATTTTTCAAAAACAACCTGCATTGCTTTTGCAGCAAATCCAAGCTCTCAGAGAACATCCTCACCTCCTGAATCTTCAGTGCATGCCATTTCTGCTGCAATTCCCGAGCCTCAACAGAATCCAAACCGGGAAGCCTCTTCACGTAATTAAGACCATCCATCAATTCTTTCATTCTTCTTGACAAAAAGACTCCCATCCCCATCTCAGGCCCAAAACCTCCAAAGGGTTTAAAATTTGCACCGGAATAAGAAGAAACAGCAATACTATTGATTGAGCTCTCAATTGATGCTTGAAGCCTCGACTCTGTTTTTTCAAGCAAGATTTTAATTCTATCCTCAAAACGCCCACTTTTGCTTTGCAGCAATTTGCACACTCTATTGTCTTCTATGTTTTGAGTTTCATGAGACACAGAATTCTGTAGGTTTTGCTTCTCTCCTTCCTTTTCATGAGACACGGAATTCTGTAGGTTTTGCTCCTCCCCTTCCTTTTCTTTTTCAACTCCACTTCCTCTTGGCTTGGTAACTTTATTTTTTATGGGGTTTTCAGATCCAGTGTCCCCAGAGTTTTCACCTTCAATTCCCCTAGGATTTTCACCTTCAGTTCCCCTAGGATTTTCCCTTTCGTTATCATTTACCATAGGGCTTTCAGCTCCCCTTTCCCTGGGTGTTTCAGCATTATATTCTCCTGGAATTTCACCTTCGATTTCTATGGAATTTTCATTTCTAGTTTCCCTAGAGTTTTCAGTTACATTTCTCCTAGGGTTTTCATTTTCAGTTTCCTTGGGGGTTTCAACTACATTTTCCCTAGGATTCTCAAACTCACTAAAGTCTTGAACGCCATTTTCCTTGGGGTTTTCTGAATGAAATCCGTGATTATCACGGTTTTTTCCCCAGGTTCGCTTCCATATCCTAAATAAAGCGGGCTCCTGATGATTCCTGAAAGGAAACTCGTCCTCTGCAACGTTGTGCTCCTTAAGCTTGGACTGTATGGCTCGAAACCTTTTCTTCATACTTCTCATCTTATCATACAGCTGAGTATTACTTACCTCATCATGCAGAGACTCCTTAGCCCGCTGGTAAAACGCCTCTTTGTTGATTTCGCCTTCAGGTGAACTACATTCCAAGAGCGCCTTGGAAAGAGAAATCTCCTCATCGACGGACCATTTCTTAGCAGAATCGCTCACTCCTTTCGCCGGCCTTCTCACGCGCTTCGATCTGCTACCGGAGTCTTCAGTTGGTGTTTGTTTTGCACTTTGCACCGGCGCAGAGATCTCCTTAGGGTAAGTTTGCGCCAGGAGTTCTTCTAAGTCGATTCCGGATTTGTACAGGCTTTTCTTAGATATCTTCCTCTTTTTACAAAAAGTGGAAGAACCCTGAAATGGCTCTTCCCTATGTCTCTTTAGCTTGAAACTTGCCTGTGCATGGGCGTCCTTGTTTTTTTTCGTCTTCGAAGACAGCGGTTCGGCAGTGCCTATCAAACTTAGCTTCACAGACAGTTTGCTCCCTTCATCCTCTTCCGAAGATGAAGAGGACGGAAGCGTCTGACGGGCATCGGCTCCCATATCTGGATTACTGTGAATTTTCTGGAGAGGAGTCGAACGCGAGACCTCTCGAAGAACCAACTGCGATACAAGGGAAGCAGAGACGGTTAGCGAGTCCTTGCGACGATAGAACGCCGGGTGGAACGGTTATGGAAACAAACAGGAGGTTTCATTCGGTTTATTAAGCCGGGTCGGCCCGAGCGAGTGGGAAAGGGCACGGGAAGGGGCCTCTTGATCGGGTAAAGGATTGGAAGTGGGTGGAGGTGGAAGAGAAAGTAGAGCAAAGTGTGGACTTGAATCATCATCTTTCGGTTTTATAATTTTTATTTTTTTTTAAATTTGAGGTGTCCCTGCGATTTAGTTCTCGTGAAGCATCTCATATCTTGGGTACCAAAGGCGAGCTGAGGCGAGACTAATTATCAGAGGATGAACCAAACTGCCCACAAGCCAGGTTCATCGGGCAAATCCGGGCGAGAGTCAAACCCGAGACCACAAGTTGTCCACCCACAGCCTCAAAATTGTTTTAGAAAAGTTTGATATAAGAGTATGAGGTTTAGTTTGACACTTGTTTGTCTAAGAGTCAAGGACTAAGGGCTATCCATTCTCTCAAAGTCATTTGGAGTGTGATCTTTACCCAATCCCTTGTGTTGTCATTTAAATTTCAAATCCTTCTTTTTGAAATGTGTTGGAGGAGAGTCAATGTTAGATAGAATTGTTGTGTGTTTGTCAAGAAAACTTCATTTGTTGGAGGGTTTTATATCAAATCCACATAATCGTTTTAGTTTAGTTTGATATAGGGGTATCATATTTGTGTTGGGACCTCTTTAGCTGAGAGCTAAGGACTAAGGGTTATCCATTTCGCCAAAGTCACTTGGAATCTGATTTCAACCCCATCCCTTATGGTATCTAAATTTCAAACCTTTCTTTTCTTAAGTGTGTGAGAGGGGGTCAATGTTGGACACAATCATTTTGTATTAGTTAAGCAAATATAGTTCATATTTCCACCATACGAGGTAGAGGAAAACCCAACCTAATGTATGGAGTAAGAGTTTTGCTTAAGGGGAAGATATAAATTCGTATAGATCTTAAATGTTGGTATATTTATGGAAGTATTTGTAATGTGAAATGATTCATTTTAAATTATATATAAATTTGAATATTTAATATTCTATGTTAATTATTTAGTTGTGATTTTTTAGCACAAGACTTATCAAGTAAGATGGCATTTGTAAGGTGGCTTTTCAAATTGGTTTTTTTTATATTCTTATTTTTTAATAATGATCCAATAGTGTTTTTTTTTTTTTTTTTACTTTCTTAATTAATTTAGAAAGTAATTAGACCCTTACCACAAACATAATCAATTAATTTTACCTTCTTGTCGTGCATTTTCTCATTCTCAACCCTTGCATGATCGTGAGAACCTCAAATAGTCAAGCATTCACAACAAATTCAAATCCAAGTAACTAATTTGAGATCAAATTTCATATTGAACTTCTACCCTTATAACACTCAATTACACATTTAGATTTCTTAGTTGTTTTAATAATTTGATTGTTAAATTATAGTAACGGTCAAGGTTACAATTAATTAGTTTAAATTAACATTAGTTGTATTGAGTAATTATTAGTTGACTTTCACGAATATAGGAAAATAAACTATTCCATGCATAACATACAACTTACTAAATATGCAATTTATCTATCAAAATAAAAATATTGTTGCAATTTGTCTATCAAAAATAAAAATATTGATAAACACTACAAATTATGTTATAATAACACTCTTTTGCAACGACAATAAGCATGCATTAAGTTATTTTTGTTAAATCAATAACTTGCTTGTTAAAATTTGGTAAAAATGTTTCTACCAAAAGCAACAAACTCACAATATTTCTTGCCATATTTGTTAAATTTGCAACATTTTTTTATAACCATTTTATAAATATTGTATAAATTATATTGATCATAATGTTGGTCTTTACACTATAAAAGAACTCAACCTTTTAATGATAAGGTCTAGATTGTAGTGAGATTAGTTGCCTTGTCTACTCCATGTTACTCCACATAATTATTACATCATTCAAATGTATTGAACAATGAATGCATCTATTTATTTAAGAGAATCAACCATTCGATAGATAAAACAAGGCCTCTATTCTTTCAATCTTTGATCACCCGCCATGATATTCAATAAAAGGCCACATAAGTGCTCTAGCATGCTTCAAGCCTCTATGACTGAAAAATATCAACTAGTACATTTATTCTACATAAAATTTGTTTCAAAGTGTAGTCTCATACAAATTTCTAACAAACATCAAATGGAATTTGCCTTAAAAGCGGTTTTTTTAAGCCACTGAGGAGTATGATACAAGGACCACCACAGAACACCATATATTTTTACCTTTATAATCTTTTTACTTTAATCAATAGAAGAAAAAAAAACTACATTTTGTTAATCTATTCATTCTCACCTCCAATTGTTATTACTATTATATAAGAACCAAGGAATCAAGATAGCTAGCAAGGGTATGAACCCAAACACAGGAGTGAAGCACTTGATCCACAAAGTCGGGAGCCAATGAGAAAATGATGTGAAAAGAGTATCAAACTAAGAAGCAGTTATGACATTCTACGAATTTGATGTTTGACCTTATCTTTGAGCAACAATATAATAATTAATTATTCAACATTATCTTTTAAAAGATATCAGTTTAGCATTCATGAAAATGACTTTTTCATATTATTTATCATAAAGTTTCTGATCACTAAAATATGTAACATTTCACTTTCTAGATTTAAATTTGAAAAATAAAAAATGCATAGTAATTTATAATATTTAAAATTCAAATTTCAATATACATTCAAATGTTAAATATGTTCTTGTTTGAACGGTCCCAAATGAGCCCACTAAAGATAACTCTTGTTGAGTGCAAGGCTCTCACATCATAAAGGATGAGACCAAGGTCATGCCCTAAACGAATTTCGTGGAATGGACACCCCTTGGTCCTTGGCTCTTAACTGAAGATAGGCTCATTCTCCCATATTAGATAACTAAACTACTTTGTGAAGGCCCTCAACTGGTATAGACGTCGCTTCATATCTCCATAAAAAAATGTGCTCTAGCCAAAACCCTTTCTACTAACTATCACTTGCCAACATAAATGTGAAAAAGTAATTTTCATGCTATAAATAGTTACATAGAAAAAGCCTAATTTTATAACACTAATTCAATTTTAACCATGAAGGTTGAAGATCCCTTAGTTTCTTATTGGTAGTTGTATATCACTTCCACTTTTGTTCATTGCTTTCGAAGGTAATGACTGGTGGATCTCAAAAAAAGCATCAATTACAAAACTAAACACATTAATATTATCAATGTATGACGCAATCATATAGAACTGAATAATTCTGAACTATAAATCAATTCAAGGTCAACATGTAGAGAGAATAAAAAGATCTGAATATAATGCCATGAATTACTCAAATTAACTAGAGTTCATCTCTTCCACAAAATTAATTACAAATTCTTAAGTGAAAGAGAAAACATAATATCTAGAAAGGAGAAGATTGGCTGCAAATTTTTAAAACAATGCAATCTCTAAAATTCTAAGTGCATTGTGTTTGCAGAACCTAGAAGCTATCACAGAACATCCTTAGCTCCTAAATCTTGAGTCTACGTCATTTGTGTAAGCCTCCGCATCATCTAAACCATGAAATCCCTTGACAGAATTTGCAATATCCACCAATTTTTTCATCTTTTTTGACAAAAAGATTTCCATTACTGCCTCGAGCACAAAAGCTTCGAAGGGTTGGAAATAATACAAAGACCAGTGAGAAACCAATAAACGATAAGAAAATCGGAGACGTCTTCAAAGATGTAATCTTATCATCTGAGACAGGGACTTTTTAACTCTGCTCTTTTAAAATCAAGGTAAAATAGTTTTCACAATTTAGTTATTTTTTTGCTCAAATTTTAGAAGTAATTAGAATGTTTATATAGCTTTACAGTGCTAGATTTATTTCTTAGTTTTTAGTATCAATTTTGTAGTTTCTTACATAATTTGTGTGGTAGTTTTTAGCATTTGAATGAAGCTTTTAGTTTTTTAAAAAGATTTGTCTATTACATTGTTGTGTACATTTTTAGTTGATACATAATTAGTTAATATCATGTTACTAAGCACAATTGAGTGGGGTGTTCAAATTAGATACTGTTGGAGCTCTAAATTTCTGGCACAATTTGGAGTTCTATATAATGAAAAAATCCTTAAAATATCCTCCATCGACAAAACAATATGCAACTTTCCCCGATCCCATTATGCTTTCAGGGGGTACACATTGATATATCAGAGAGAGTTATGTAGATAGAGTATAAGGGAATCCAAATGACACTAAACTGATCAAAACAATTTCTCTACAATTGGTTGATTTGAAAAAAATTATATCTGAAGAAAATTCCTGAGAAAACATACTTCAAAGATGTTGTAATTTTGACCTTCTGTAAAGATGATGTTGGTAGAGAAGGAAAACGATCAAAAATTGAAAATCTATAAAAGACCCAGTTCATAAAATCCAATTTTCAAGCTTTAGTCAAAATATTATCTTTTTAAGAAGTGTTTTGGTTTTCTGACGAAGACCAAATCCAAAAGATAGGTAGTTATCGATTAATTAGTTGATTGGTTTTCTTCAAAAAAACTTTTTAATTTCAATATAGGGTGGTGTCTTTTCACCCTAAAGGGGTATGAAAACTATTCAACCACATATATATGTGGTGTAAAATGAAAAAATAAGGGAATCATCACATTGTAAATATATCATTGTACTTTACCACTATGAAGAAATAAAATATAGGATCCAGTCCTTTGTCTGCAATTGTGGTGTGGAATTATTCTCTTTTCGAATTGGTCCTTTGTGATTATTAATTCAAAGGATTAATTGTCATTTTTAAAACTTGTGCAAAGAGGTCATTTTTCCTTCACACAAATTTGAATATCAAGAAGCATTTGCGAAGTGTTACGAGTGTGATTGTCGTTGCACGAAAAGATTGACCTGTCAATGTCTGATACAACCACTAGACTTATAGAATCCACAGGAGGAGGTTAGGCCCTTGCCACGAATCCTGAGGGGAGCACTGACCATTTTTCCAACAATCTCCCCCTCAGCGTTACCCAAGGGGATTCGAACATGTAACCAAGCTTTGATACCACTTGTTATAAGTGTGAATGTTGTTGCACCAAAAGATCGACCTGTCAATGTCTAATACAACCACTAGACTTATAGAATCCACATGAGGTGGTTAGTCCCTTGTTAGGAATCCTAAGGTGAGTGCTGACCATTTTGCCAACAATGTTGTCCTTATGTTTCTTGTATGATTGACTATCTAAAAGATAAATTAAAATCAATTAGACTGATTGGTGTGTTGTGTACTTAATCATCTTGCATTGATAGGATTGAAAGGTTGATAGTTTATCTAAAGGATAAAATATTGTCTCGCAAAAATTGTACATGAGGGTTTGAGGAGGAGTGACTTTGTGCCCAATAAGGACAAGGAACTGGTCTTATTCATAAAAGATATAAATTTTAAAACAAAATCAATTATTAGTCTCAGTAGGATTTGATAAATAGTATAAAAGTAGGATCACAGATAGAAGTGAATCAAGTTATAGAAGCATGGTAGATAGAGGATATCAGTAGAAGATTGCAAAGACAAAGTAGAATTAGAAGTAGAGGAAATCAGTAGAAAAGCAACTGACAGATAGCTACATAGAATGAAACATTATAAAGAAAGTTAGAATCATTCAAAGTAGAAGAAGAATCAAGCAATCAAATCTAGTTCAAGACTTTATGTCATCTTGATAGATTACGGATAAAAGGGCAAGAAATCAATCTACTATAAAAATCTTCAACCAAAGGAGATAGTTGGAGAATAGGTGCACTCACCTAGGTCTTGCAAAGCCTGAAGTGTAGGAGAGTGAACCACATATTGGTGATTCTCGTTAGTTGGCCAAGTTGGTTGGAGAATTTGATCATAAAGATTGGCATACTCTTAGAATTTTCCAATTTGTCGATTTGGGAACCAACAGATACATTGAAATTATTGAACTCCATGTCATGTTGCATGAGTTATCATGCCTTCTTTAGCTTATTGTTGAAGGATCAAGGGTATCTATTTTGCAAATTTTACACTCAATAAGAATTGCTTTGTGGAGTAAGTATTTGCAAAAAAATATGGATCAATCTATTTTTTATTCCATGATGATTAAACACGTTTATTAACCAATTACGCCATACAAATTCTAGTTGACCCCAATAATTAGAACAATTCCATTGGTGACAACCTCATAAACCTCTCTTCGACATTACATCTACTCCAACTTGTCCTCTCCATGTCTGTCATCATTTTCTATAACCCCAAAATCTAGTGTTTTCTCAATTCATATGATACCACCTATTTATCACAAAATAGTAGTCATAGAACTATTACAATGATCTAATGACCACCTTAACAATTTTAAAAAATATAATGAGATTGATGAGACAATTGATTGACTTTTGGAAGCACTAAACTGGTCCATTGTACCACCATTAACTACTACCTTGTATTTCAAATGCATCAAAGTACTCTAAAATGTGAGATGGAGTGGGCAACCGGATAATCGAGCGGGGAGTCATGTGAGAACCGGAAGGCAGAGTTTGTTAACAGGCGGTCTCGGGTCATTGGACTGACATTTATTTACAATTTCCTAGGTAGCGTTTGTTTACTGGTTGGGTTGGGTTGGGTTTCAATCCATACAAATCATGTTACAATGTTTATGCGCACTCAAAGGACGGAGCTTTCAATTATCAAATTTTGTAGTCACACTTGCCTTTCGCGCTTCAATTGTATTCTAACGGAACTTCCTGTTGCCAAACACCCGAATAGGCAAAAAATGATGCAATTGGGGGCGAGCAGGTGATTAGATGTGTGGCTTAGGTTAGGGTTTGGTTATAGACCTCATTTATGTAGAAACATTTTATAATAGGGAAATATTCTAACTATCATTCATTTTTTGTTCATTCAATTTCTTAATTGCTAATTTTAAATAAAAGAGTACCACTTATTTTGTAATTATCTTTGATTTTATGTTTATTCAATTTCATAATTATTAATTTTAAACAAATTAAAAAATAATTACTAAAAGTTCATTATTAAATCTTACATATATCAATTGGAGGAGTTATGCAACTTTATTGGTACCCATAGTGCACATTTAAAATTGGAGGAGGTGTGCAACTTTATTGGTACACATACTATATGACTATTTAGGCATTTGGACATAAGTATTGGCGAATTTTGAGGTGGTTGTAGTGCATAGTTATTGGGACATCTTTAAGTTGGTATTGAGTGACACTTCCCCTAATCTTTGTCTATTTTCATCTATCTTTTCTATAGGAAAGAATGTCGATAATGAATAACTTAAAAGTCCTTTATTTGAATTTGCTCTTTTACAACATATTGATTATGTAGCTAGATTGGTTTACATCAATTTTTATTTAGTTTTAGAATTATAATATTATATATTGATGTATTGCACCTTTTTTATTTAGTCTTTTTTCTTTTTTTCAAATTCTTTTTTTTTTAGATATAACCCTTTTTTTTCTTTTTTTTTTAGTATTAAACATTTCTTCCATCTTGCCAACAACCTTTACAATACTTTTCCCTCTTTGCAAAGATATCTTATCCCTAGATTTGTTACAAAATGTCTTAATTTGATGGCCTATCCACAATATATAAATCGCCACAATGTTTCTTAAGAATACCTCAAACTCAACAATCTTTTTACTAAAAAGGTTATTAAACAAGTAAAGAAGATAAAAAGTTTCTATTAAAGAATAAAGTATTTAAAGAAAATTCTTCTAAACTTAACTTTTTTTAAAATAATAAAAATTTCTACTAATATATATACCTACCATCAAATTATAATATTACTTTTTTTTACCATTTCTAAAATTAACTAAACATGTTAGTACACAGAAAAATGGTTAAAAATATTTACATTCAGGCACACGAACATAGAATTTATGCTCTGGGTGAGACAAAGTTTTCTCCCTTCATAGACAGGCATCGGCTCTCATATCTGAATTACTGTGAATTTGCTGGAGAGGAATCGAACGCGAGACCTCCTAAAGAACAAAACTATGATACAAGGAAAGAAGGAACATGTAGTGATTCCTTGTGACGATAGAACGCCGGGTGGAATGGGTGGAATCGGCGGGTGTCGTTTAATCTATTTTGTCGAGTCGGCTAGCCGGTGCGAGGGCGTTAGTGTTGAATCCTTCCTAACACGGGTAAAGAATTGGAAGTGGGTGGAGGTGGGAGAGGGAGAGGGAGAGGGAGAGGGAGTGGAGAGAAGTATGGGTTCAACTAACGATCTTTTGGTTAAGGACCTCAGTCACAACTGGGCTAAAAAAGTGTTGAGTGTGAGGGAGGGGGTTCAATATTGGACACGAACATTGTATGTTGGGGAAGAAAATCTAGTTGTCCATTGTTTTTTTTATTTTAGTTGTGGGAGAGTTTTATATTAAATTTATAAAATTATTTAGATAAGTTTGATATGGGAATACGAGGTTTAGTTTGACACATCTTTGGTTATAAGGCAATGACTAAGGGGTATTCATTCTCTCAAAGTCACTTGGAGCATGATCTTAACCTCATCCCTTGTGTTGTCTTTTAAATTTCAAACCCTTCTTTTTTGAAATGTGGTAGGGTAGTCAATGTTGGATAGAATTGTTGTGTGTTTGTCAAGAAAATCTCATTCGATTTTCTTTTCTATTTTTTCTTTTTGTTGAAGGGTTTTATATCAACCCCACAAATTGTTTTAGTTTAGTTTGATATAGGGGAATGAGCTTTATGTTGGAACCTCTTTCGCTCAAGTCACTTGGAGCATGATCTCAACCCCATCTGTTATGGTATCTAAATTTCAAATCCTTCTAAGTGTGTGGGAGGGGGATCAATGTTGGACATAACTGTTTTGTATTAGTCAAGCAAATCTAGTTCATCTTTCCACCAGAAGAGGTGAAGGAAAACCCAACCTAATATACGAGGAACAATTTTTTGTTAAAGGGATGATATAAATTCGTAAAGATCTTAAATGATGGTAGATTGGTGGAAATACTTGTAGTGTGAAAGGATTCATATTAAATCATATAGAAATTTGAATATTTTATATGCTATGTTAATTATTTAGTTATAATTTTTTAGTTTGAATTAGCTGAATTATCACAAGATTTGTATGGTGGCTTTTCAAATTGGTTTTGTTTATATTCTTGTTTTTTAATAATGATGTAATATTTTTTTCACTTCTTTAATTAATCTTAAATGTAAATTGACCTTTACCACAATCATAATCAATTGATTTTCCCTTCTTGTCATGTAATTTCTCATTCTAAACCCTTGCTTCATCGTGAGAACTTCAAATAGACAAGTGTTCACAACAAATTCAAATTCAAGTGTTAATTTGAGATCAAATTTCATATTCAACTTCTAGCCTTATAGCACTCAATTACACATTTAGATTTCTTAGTTGTTTTAATAATTTGATTGTTAAATTATATTAGTAATTAAGGTTAAATTAAGATTAGATATATTAAGTAGTTATTAGTTTACTTTCTTGAATATAGGGAAAAAAATGATTGCACACTGTTAAACTTGCAATTTGTCTATCAAAATAAAAATATTGTTGAACACTACAAGTTATGTTATAACAACACTCTTTTGCAACAATAATAATTGTGCATTACTTTTCTTGTTAAATCGATAACTTGCTTGTTAAAAATGTTTTTAATCAAAACAACAAACTCGTGATATTTCTTTCCATATTTATCAAATTTGTAGCTTTTTTTTGTCAACCATTATAAATAGTGTATAAATTATAGTAAGCATAACTTGATGGCCTTTTCACTATAAAAAAAAATCATCCTTTTCATGATCATGACTAGATTCTAGTGAGATTAGTTGCCTTGTCTACTCCATATTACTCCACATATTTATTATGCCAAATTAATACACCATTCAAATGTATTGAGCAATGAATGCATCTATTTATTTATGGGACTGAGCCATTGGATAGGGAAAAAAACAAAGCCTCTAATCTTGGATCACCCACCATGATATTCAATAAAAGGCCACATAAGTCACCTAGCATGTTTCAAGCCTTTACCCATGGAAAATAGCATCTAGTGCATTTATTCTACATAAAATTTGTTCCAAATAGTAGGCCCATACAAATTTCTAACAAACATCAAATGTCATTCACCTTAAAGCAATTTTCCAAGTCACTGAGAAGAATGATACAATGACCACCACACCATATTTTATTACCATTCTAATCTTTTAAGTTTGATCAATACCAAAAAAATCACTACACCTCTAATTGTTATTACTATTATAAGAACCGAGGAATCTAGATAAATGAGCTAGGAAATGTATTCCCAAACAAAGGAGTGAAGCACTTGATCCACAAAGCCAAGAGTCAATGGAAAAATTATGTGAAGAGTATTGAATTAAGGAGCAATTATATCATTCTACTAATTTGATGCTTGCCCTTACCTTTGAGAAAAAATATTAAAATAATTAGTTATTGAACATTATCTTTTGAAAGATATGAGTTTACCAATCATGAAAATGACTTTTATTTTATTGTATTTATCATAAAGTTTTTGATCACTTGTAGAGAGAATATTTCATATTCTAGATTCAAATATCAAAGCTAAAAATGCAAGATGATTCATAATATTAAAAATTCAAATTTCAAAATATGCTTAAGCGTTAATGGGCCTTTGGTCTTCTAGTGAAGTTGAATGGTTCCAAATGAGCCCATGAGGGATCAAGTCTTGTTGAACACAAGGCTCTAACATTACAATGGACGAGGCCAAGACTGTGCCCCAAAAGAATTTAGTGGAATGGGTACCCCTCAATCCTTGGCTCTTAGCGGAAGAGGTTTTAGCTTATAGACTTAGGCTCTCATATTAGGTAACTAAACTATTTGTGAAGACCCCCACCGAGCTAGTGTGCTCGAGGCTTCGTGCCTCTACTGGATTGCCACACTCACAATCCGAACCTCCATAAAAAATGCGCTCAAGCCAAAACCCTTTCTTACTAACTATCACTTGCCAACTTACATGTGAAAAAGTAATTTTATTGCCGTAAAGAGTTAGATAGAAAAATGCCTAATTATATAACACTAATTAAATTTTAACAATAATTGGTCGTTGTATATCACTTCCACTTTTGTTCATTGCTTCTAAGGCAATGACTTGATGGATCTAAAAAATACATGAATTATGAAACTAAACACATTAATATTATCAACAATATATGACACAATCATATAGAAGTGAATAATTATGAATTTAAAATCAATTCAAGGTGCAAATGTAGAGAGAATAAAAAGATTTGAATATAATGCCATGAATTACTCATATTAAGTTGAGTTCATCCTAGTGCAAAAGAGATTTTGTATCTTCCACATAATTAATTACAAATTCTCAAGCGGAAGTGAAAACATAATATCTACAAAGGAAAACATTAGCTGCAAAAAATTAAAAAAATGCAATCTCTAAAATTCTAAGATCTATGATTGTCATTAGAACCTAAAGTTTCTACATTTTTCAAAATTAACCTGCACTATTCTTGCAACAACTCCAAGCTATCACAAAACATCCTTAGCTCCTGAAACTTGAGTATGTGTCATTTGTGTTGCAAATGTTGAGCCTCTGTTGCATCTAAACCAGGAAACCTCTTGACAAAATTCACACCATCCATCAATTCTTCCATCTTTCTTGACATAAAGATTTCCATTTCCGCGTAGAGCCCAAAACCTCCAAAGGGCTGAAAATTTGGACCAACAACAGAAGTTGAAAGACGAATGATTGTACTCTCAATCGTTAGTTCCCTAAGAGTTTTCCCTTTCATAACAATTCACAATAGGGCTTCCAGTTCCATTTTTCCTAGGGGTTTTAGTATCATATTGCTTGGGACTCTCACCTTCAATCTCCATAGGATTTTCATCTCTATTTTCTCTGGAGTTTAGGGTTTTGATTTTCAATTTCTAGGAGTTTTCATCTTCGTTTTCCCTAGGTTTTTCAAGATCAATTAACCTAAGGTCTTGAGCGCCATTTTCCTTGAGGTTTTCAACAAAAAATTCATGATTATCCACACTAGTTCCCCAGATTTTCTTCCATATAACAAACAGAGCGGGTTCCTGATGAGTCCTCTAATGAAACTCGTCCTCTAAAACATTTTGCTCCTTAAACCTGGACTCTATGGCCTGAAACCTTTTCCTCATATTTCTCATCTTCTCATATAGTTGAGAATTACTTACCTCATCAGGAAGAGACTCATTAGCTTGTTATAAAACGTCACAATGTTAATTTCACTGTCAGGCAAACTACATTCCAGGAGCATCGTGGCAATAGAAATCTCCTCATCGACAGACCACTTCTTTGCCTGATTATTGATTTCTTTCACTGACCTTTTGTCCTTATAGGTTGACTTGCAACTGAAGGCTTCAACTAGTATTTCCTTTACATTCTCCACCAGAATTGGGATCTCCTTAGGGTAAGTTTGAACTAGGATTTATTCTAAGTCAATTCCAGGATTGCATTGCCTTTTCTTAGATTTCTTATGTTTTGAGAAAGATGATGAAGCTTGGAATCACTCTTCTTTTCATTCCTTTACCTTGAAATTTTCATGTGCAAGGACATCATGTTAGTTCTAAAGGTCTAAGATAACTGAGGGGGGGGGNGGTTGAATCAGTTATATAAGATATCTACAAATTTTATCTTCTTTATCTCAAAAACAACATTCACAAGTTTACCGATAGATATGCAAATGAAACTTAATCAATAAAGACAACCACCACAAAGAATGAAACACATAACATAGAGATTTTCACGTGGAAACCCAAATAGGTGAAAACCATGGTGGGAATGAAGACCCACAAATAAAGTACTCTTCTGAAGTACGCCCTGTTAGGAGCTTAACCTTGTTAGGAGTTTACAAAGCCACTGTTATGTGCCACCCAGTTATGGGATTTTCCTCTAGCCCTATTAGGAGATTTACCCTGTTACCTAAGTAACTCTGTTAGGAGATTTTAGACTCAAGTTAATGAGCCACTTTGTTAAGAGATTTACAGATAAGATCTATTAGGATCTACCCAGTTAAGGTATTTACAATAGGAAACATGTTAAGGTCTTTTGATCTATGAAATAGCAACTCCTTTGCTTGATCAGATCCTCTGTGACATATTCATTCACTCATCGTATTACTCGGGAATACTCTGGCTTGATCGCACCTTCACATCCACGATCTACACACAAATCTTCGATTTGATGATATAAATATCACTGCTCAAGCCCTAAGGCGACCACCGCCCTACATCTCACCTAACACATTTGAAATCACCTTACAATATTCTCGCTCAAAGAGATCACACCAAAACACGCATCCCAATATTACAAACTTATCTACCAAACAGGTCAGCAATAGGACAGACTCAAACAATTAATGTTATCAAGAATAGTCAAACACATTTTGACCAACTCAGCGTACATCCTGATAAAATGTCTACCTCAATCAATGTAAATCCAACACATCATCATAAATGAATTGGGACACATTAGCATAACATCTGGAATACACATGATTCATCGCAACTCAATCTCCGATCGCCAAATGAAGATCTACCACCGGTAGCTCAAGAACACTAACACCTTTCATTGAAGTTACAACTTTAGAAACTTTAAAACATGCTTACCGATCATCCAAATCAGTTACAGTCACAACTATGAACTCAATAATGTATCAACAACACAATCCTATGATCATGCCACCCGACTCATCATAGATTTGATAAACCGATCAAATCACTCATTGTCAGTCACAAATTGTTTTAGCAATTGCCTTGTCATACTTCAATCAAACATATCTTGCACAAATCAAACATCCAACAGTTTCACTCATAGAATTAGTATCTAGAGACATTCCGAAGTCGCCCATAAGGATCGCGACCACTGAAACCACTGTTCATCCTTCTCACATATATGGCAACATACTAAGAACACTAGGTCAATACTTTACATCAATAACAACACAATAACTAATCATCACAACACCAAATATATATCATCACATCGTCAGTTACACCAACAATCTCCCCCTTTGGCATTGATGGAAACTCAACATCTTGTCAATCAGATAATATGCTCTGCTTGTGTTCGTATCTGTCCAACTTTTATGTGTCTCCCCCTTTCTCACTTTCTCTCTGATCTGTCTCAACAGTTAGCTCACCACTTCTCTTTGCTTCTCTTCCCCTTTGACAACAATGCCAAAGAAGCCATACCATTGATCACAACCAAGTAATCAGTACCTTTACCATCGACTGCTCCCCCTAAGGAGTAGCCCCTTATTACATCAATCCAATCAAAGATGTCCAGTACAAAACATTGGACTGATGCAACAACATCATTTTAATTCTTCTCAGGTAGGGGAATAACCCCCAACTTGCCTCTTAGATACTCAAACATATCCTTAGGTAGTGGCTTTGTAAAAATATCTGCAACCTATTTCTTAGTTGGCACATATTCCAACTCCACCTCTTTCTCTTGAACTTGCTCTCTAAGAAAATGGTACTTAATTGCAATATGCTTGGGCTTAGAGTGCATCACAAGGTTCTTGGATATGTTAATAGCACTAGTATTATCACAATAGGTAACCACTAGTTCAGTTACCTGCCCCTTGACACCTTCCAATATCAGCTTCATCCAAGCAATTTGAGTGCAATTAATAGTAGCAACAACATATTTTGCCTCTGCAATGGATTGTGAAGTACAATTCTATTTCTTACTTGTCCATGACATAAGTCTTTCTCTAAGAAAGAAAGCTCCTTGACTTGTGATTTTCCTATCATCCACACTACCTGCCCAATCTGCACCAGTCAAAACACAAGTAAAACCTCCTTTGTGAGCATACCAAAGACTATAGTCTTCAGTCCCTTTTAAGTATCTAAAGATTCTTTTCACTGCCACCATATGGGATTCCTTCGGATTCGCTTGAAATCTTGCAACAATACCAACTGCATGTGTTATATCAAGCCTACTGTGAACAACATAGTGCAACTTACCGATCATAGATCTGTACAAAGTTGCACTCACCTCTTTAGAGTCATCTTCCCTGGATAGCTTACAACCGTTCACCATTAGAGTTCCAACCGGTTTAGAATCATCTAACCCAAAGGTCTTCAACACTTCCCTCATATACATTGCTTGGCTTATGTAGATCCCATCACCAAGTTGAGATATCTGCAACCCAACAAAGAATTTATATCGCCAAACATAGACATCTCAAATTTTGTCTTCATTTCATTAGCAAAAGCAATGCTCATCTCATCATGTCCACCAAAAATGATGTCATCCACAAAGACTTCAACAATCAACAACCGACCATCCTTTTCAACCTTCAAGTAAACATTATTGTCCTCACTTGTTCTGATGAAACTGATCTTGATCAGATATGAGTGGAGTCTCTCATACCATACCCTTGGAGCCTGTTTCAAACCATAAAGTGCCTTTTGCAACTTGCACACCTTGTCTTCAGCTTTTGATAGTGCAAAACCGTCAGGCTATTCTATGTAAACTTCCTCTTCCAGAATTCCATTCAAGAATGCAGATTTGACGTCTATTTGGAAAACTTTAAATCCTTTGTAAGCGACATATGCTAACAAAATCCTTACTCCTTCAAGTCTAGCCACTGGTGCAAAGGTCTCTCCATAGTCCAAGCCTTCTTCTTGTGCATAACCCTTAACCACCAGTCTTGCCTTATTTCTAACAACTTCACCAGATTCATCGAGTTTAGTTTTGTTAGTTCCAATCACATTCTTATCAACGGGTCTAGGAACAAGTACCCTAGTATTGCTCTTCTTTATTTGGTCTAATTCTTCTTCCATGGCCTTAACCCAATCTTCATTCTTCAATGCTTCTTTAACATATTTAGGTTCATGTTCAAAAATCAGACAGGTAATTTCTCTAATCTTTCTTCTAGTCTGAACACCAGCATCCTTATCACCAATACTTTGATCAACAAAATGATTCAACTTTACATACCTTGGTAACACCAGTTCAGGTCTAGGAGCCTCTTCTACTAATTGAATTGGTTCTTCTTCATTGTTCTGATTTTCAACTTCTTGCTCCACCGGTTTAACATACACAATCCCCCGATCATCTCCTGAATTATTCTTGCTGAAACCCTCATTATGTTCTAATAACTCGTCAACCTTCACATTTGCACTCTCTATCAACTTGTTGGTTCTTAAGTTTAGACACTTGTATACCTTGTGTTTCAATGAATATCTTAGGAATATTCCTTCATCACTCTTACGATCAAATTTCCCAGTGTATTCATCTCTCTTTATGTAGCATCTGCTCCCAAAAACTTTGAAGTACTTAACACTAGGTGTGTGACCAAACCATAACTCATAGGGAGTCTTATTGGTGCCCTTCTTCACCTGTACCCGGTTCAATGTATAAACAACAACACAAACAACTTCTCTCCAAAACATTTGAGACACATCCTTTTGAATCATCACAGTTCTTGCAGCATCAATAATATATCTATTCCTTCTCTTTGCAACCCCATTTTGCTAAGGAGTTCTAGGTGATGACATTTGTCTTTTAACTCCATGTTCTTCACAAAACTCAGTGAATTCTACAGATCTGAATTCACCACCTCTGTCAGATCTCAAACACTTCAGGCTCTTACCTGTTTCAATTTCAACTCATGCTTTGAACACCTTAAACATATAGAATGCATCTAATTTTTCTTTTAGAAAAGTAACCCACATCATCCTAGTGTAATCATCAACAAAAAGCATAAAGTACTTATCTCCATAATAGCTACTTGTTCTCATAGGACCACACAAATCAGTATGTATCAAATCCAAAATACCTTCAGATGAGAAAGACTTACTGATAAAAATAGAACTAGTTAGCTTTCCCAACTGACATTCCTTACACATGACATTGTCTAGTTTTACTAGTTGTGGCAAACCTCTAACAATATTCATCTTGCTGACTTTGACCAAACTATCAAAGTTAACATGAAAAAATCTCTTATGCCATAACCAACTATCATCAACTTTAGCAATCGGATAACTCTTTACTGTAGTTTTCAGATGAAATAAGTTACCTTTAGTCTGCACACTAGTAGCAATCAGATCACCAGATCTTCCAAGTATCCTGTATACACCTCCTTTGAATTCTACAAGATAGCCTTTATTATTCAACTGTGCTACACTCAACAAATTATATCCTAGGCCTTCAACCCAGTAAACATTATCATAATATGTATTGCTATTAAGTGCAATAGATCCTATTCCTTTTACCAGACAAGGAGAGTTGTTACCAAACCTTAGTACTCCACCATCACATTCCTCCAACTTAGTGAACTTCCCCCTGTCACCGGTCATGTGATGTGTACATCCACTATCTATTACCCAGTCACCACCATGATCCATGTTAGAAATCAAGGCTTTTCCACCATCTACAAGGTGATCCTCCTTAACAGCAACAAAGGTAAATTCATCTTCCTCATTACCCTCAGATTCCTCATCGGTAACACCATCTTCAACAATAAAACAAGTCTTCTTGTTCTTATCCTTGAATCTCTTAGAATTTTCCTTCTTATCACCATCAGAACATCTGGAAGCAAAATGTCCAATCTTGTTACATGAGAAGCATTTAAGAGGTAGCTTGCCCTTGTACTTACCGGTTCCTCTAGGTAACATCCTAGCAATTAATGCTTCCAATTGTTCTTGTTTCCTTTCCTCGGACATGATAGAGTCATAATCACTAGAGTAACTAGACATAGCAGAAGATTCATAACTAGCTTCCTTACTTTTCCTTGTAGATGCAAGACATAGATGCCCTAAATGCAACTTCAATCCTTGGAATAATATTATCATAATTGCTAAGCTCAAAAGAAGACAACTTTCCAATCAATGCATCAAGAGTGACAACACCAGTTCCTAAAGATCTTAACACCTGAATAAGAAAAACCCTAATAGCATAAAGAGGTAACAAGGTTCTCAAAACTTTACTTACAACATCATCATCTTCAATGGTTCCACCAGCACTTTTGATAGCAACAACCACTTCTTTGATTCTCTGACCATACTTTTCAATGTTTTCACCTTCAACCATCCTTGTGTCATCAAACTTTCCTTTTAGGTTGTCAACCTTAACTTTCTGTACATGAGCATCACTACCATATACTAACCTCAATTTCTGCCACATATCATAGGCGGTCTCCAACTCTTGAATATCAACAAACTCTGCATGTGATAATGTACTAGCAATGGCTTCCATAGCTGTAGTGTTCTCTTGTTGTTCTTTTAGCTCATCTGCATTAAGAGTTCCAGGTGGTGTAACATATCTATTAACAACATGATTCCAGTACTGGTTTCCCATACCTTCTATGTAAAGCTTCATTCTACCAGTCCACACCGATTAGTTCTCCCTTGTGAATAATCGAGTGGGGAGTCATGTGAGACTCGGAAGGCAGAGTTTGTTAACGAGCGGTCTCGGGTCAACGGGTGATCCATGGACCGACAGAACCGAGCCAGGCACACCGTTCATAACATTATGTATTAGCACATATTCACCATTTTCTAGGTATGTGTTTGTTTACCGGTTGGATAGTTTCAATACATACAAATCTATCAAACATTTATGGTCACACCTGCCTTTGTAGGATATTTGTGTTGCCGTCATTATTTAAAACTTCTCTTCAATTGTATTTTGACGGAGCTCCAGGCTGCCTGATCATAGTGTGCAATGCCAACATCAGAATAGCCAATTGACCCGCAAAAAATGATGTTAATCGGGATGAGCGCCTGTTTAAATTCGGTTTTTTTTTTTAATAATCGATTGAATGAAAATATTGCAATATAAATTGCAGTCAAATATTGCAAGAATAAACAAACTAACAACAGAAGAAACTACTACAAAACAGATTAAATCAACTGCTCAACATAGACCATTAATAAGTGATAAAACTGAAGTCTCTTTTTTATGACAATTAAAAGTGACAACAATAATCTTTCTTAACCTCTGACCAACAAGATGACAAACAGGAATCCATTTGTCCAACATCATCAGTCCTATAAAAAAGCATTTAAATTTTGCCCCATGCTACCTTCTTTTTACTAAGCAACTATTAAATTTCTTCAGCACTTCTATTTAAATGGTTTAAAAAATATTTCAACAACCATTTTAAGAATCAATCATGTTCCATGACATCTGAATATATCCAGAGAAAGATTGCATTAACTTTTAAATCTAAACCAAACTCGACATCTGAATATATACAGAGAAAGATTGCATTAACTTGTAAATCTAAACCAAACTCAACAATCAACAACAAATTTTTCAAATGAAAAAAAAACATTTTGATTTTAAAATAGACTTTTTTAATTGCTGTTGTTTCTGGATTAAATTTTGTATGTTTGTTTGCATTGTTTTGGATCACAGTCTTCATCATGATAAAAGACTCAAGGAATAGAAAGATGAGAGAGATAATAGATATAATACTATGTTAAATGTGGAGAGGATCTCTTATGAACATGTGGTGTGCATGGTGGGATATTGATAGGCACTTTCTATTATTTACTATCTCGTTGATTCACTTAATTTTATCGAATTTCCACAATCTATAATTTCTGAATTTGATTGTGTATTTTTTTTAATGATAGATAGCAAAATCTGATCTAAAATGATACGAAAAAATACACAATCAAATCTACAAACAACTAAATAATAAAGTTCATTTAATATTCATAACCTCAAACTTGTTCAATATTCATAACCTCAAACTTGTTCAGAATGGGATTGAAGGATACCCAACATCTCTTGGTGAATGTATTTAAATATGATAAGGCTCTCTAACATATACTTCTGTACTCTTTCTATGGATATCCTGAATATCCTCTTCTTTCTATGGATATCCTGAATCTCCTATTCTTATAAACAGTTTCATGTTTAAACCTATTGCATGCATTTGTGTGGAATCTGGATACTTCCAATGCAAATAATACCATTAGATCTCAAATATCATGAATTATGAAGCTGAAGACATAAATATTGCCCATAGATCATCAATTTTATTACACAATTCATTACAGCTGAATAATTTTTAACCATAAACCAATGCAAAGTGCAACATGTAGAGAGATTGAAAAGATTTGAATAGAAAGCCATGAATTGCTCATTGACTGCAAGTTTGATTATAAACAGGCAGATTCAACAGAGTTCAACCAATTATAAACAAAGGAGTGACTTGCATCTCCCACAGTATAACTACAAATCCTTTAACATAAACAAAGACAAAAATTTACACTGGAGAAAAGTGCCTGCGATTTAAGAAAATGCTAGCTTTGAAATCCTAAGATCCATGATTGTCGGTAGAATTTGAGCTTTCTGCATTTTTCAAAAACAACCTGCATTGCTTTTGCAGCAATTCCAAGGTTTCACAGAACATCCTCATCTCCTCAATCTTAAGTGCATGCCATTTCTGCTGCAATTCCCGAGCTTCCACAGAATCCAAACCGGGAAGCCCCTTCACAGAATTAAGACCATCCATCAATTCTTTCATTCTTCTTGACAAAAAGACTCCCATCCTCATCTCAGGCCCAAAACCTCCAAAGGGTTGAAAATTTGCATCAGCAGCAGAAGCAACAGCAACACGATTGATTGAGCTCTCAATTGATGCTTGGAGCCTCGATTCTGTTTTTTCAAGCAAGATTTTAATATTATCCTCCAAACGCCCACTTTTGCTTTGCAGCAATTTGCACACTCTATTGTCTTCTATGTTTTGGGGTTCATGAGACACAGAATTTTGTAGGTTTTGCTCCTCTCCTTCCTTTCCAGGAGACACAGAATTCTGTAGGTTTTGCTCCTCCCCTTCCTTTTCTTTTTCAACTCCACTTCCCATCAGCTTGGTAACTTCATTTGTTGTGGGTCTTTCAGATCCAATGTCCCTAGCGTTTTCACCTTCAATTCCCCTAGGGTTTTCACCTTCAGTTTCCCCAGAGTTTTCTCTTTCGTTATCATTTACCATAGGGCTTTCAGCTCCCCTTTCCCTAGCTGTTTCAGCATCATATTCTCTTGGAATTTCACCTTCTATTTCCATGGAATTTTCATTTCTAATTTCCCTAGAGTTTTCATTTCCACTTCCCCTAGGATTTTCATTTTCAGTTTCCTTGGGGGTTTCAACTACATTTTCCCTAGGATTCTCAAACTCACTAAGGTCTTGAACGCCATTTTCCTTGGGGTTTTCGGAATGAATTCCGTGATTATCACCGTTATTTCCCCAGATTCGCTTCCAAATCCTAAATAAAGCGGGCTCCTGCTGAGTCCTATAAGGAAACTCGTCCTCTGCAACGTTGTGCTCCTTAAGCTTGGACTGTATGGCTTGAAACCTTTTCTTCATACTTCTCATCTTATCATACAGCTGAGTATTACTTACCTCATCATGCAGAGACTCCTTAGCCCGCTGGTAAAACGCCGCTATGTTAATTTCGCCTTCAGGTGAACGACATTCCAAGAGCGCCATGGAGAGAGAAATCTCCTCATCGCCGGACCATTTCTTAGCAGAATCGCTCACTCCTTTCGCCGGCTTTTTCTTCTTGCGCTTCGATCTGCGACTGGAGCCTTCAGTTGGTGTTTGTTTTGCACTTTCCACCGGTGCAGAGATCTCCTTATGGTAAGTTTGCGCCAGGAGTTCTTCTAAGTCGATTCCAGATTTGTACAGGCTTTTCTTAGATCTCTTCTTCTTTTTCGATTCCTGAAATGGCTCTTCCCTGTGTCTCTTTAGCTTGAAATTTGCCTGTGCAGGGGCGTCCTTGTTTTTTTTCTTCTTCGAAGACGGCGGTTCGTCAGAGGCTGTGAAACTGGGCTTCACGGACAGTTTTCTCCTTTCATCCTCTTCCGGAGATGAAGAGGACGGAGACGTCGGATGGGCATCGGCTCTCATATCTGAATTACTGTGAATTTGGTGGAGAGGAATCGAACGCGAGAACTGTTGAATGAAGAACAAACTGCGACACAAGGAAAGAAGGGACGGGTAGCGATTCTTGCCACGATAGAACGCCGGGTGGAACGGTTATGGAAACGAACCGGCAGGTGTCGATAGATGTATTTTGGCGGGTCGGGCGGTGCGAGTGGGAAAGGGCACGGGTGGAAGAAGCGTTGAACCCTTCCTAACACGGGTTTAAGGATTGAAAGTGAGAAAGGTAGAGAGGAAGTGGAGCAAAGTATGGGCCCAGCTAACCATCTTTTGGTTAAACATCTTGGCGGGTCATTTATTTTTAGACCCTTGTTGAGTGTAAGGGAACTCGGCCTTTTAATGATCACGAGTATTCTACATTAGTTGCCTTTCTCCCACATGTTACTCCATATAATAATAATAATTAAACCATTGACCAATGTATACATCTCACTATTTAAGATACTAGCCATTCCATAGGGAAAAACAAAGCCTCTAATATTAACAATCTTGGAGCACCCATGTGATATTCGATAGAAAGCCACATAAGTCATCTAGCATGTTTCAAGGCTTCATTGGTGGAAAATAGCATTAGTGCATTTATTCTACATAAAATCTCTTCTAAAGAGTAGTTCCATATAAATTTCTAACAACTAGCACTCGTACCCAATGGAGGTGCAAGGGAATCGCCAATAGGTGTTTTAGTGGAAACTCTACATGAAGTTTTACGTTATATAAGGTAGTGTATAATATTGTAGATTTACAAATATTAGAAAGAGAACAATAATAAAAGAATATTAGAAAATTCATTTCTATCGGAGCTTTCTAAGATAACGTTGAGGTATACCTTGTTGGCCCACTTATGGTCCCGCAAATTTAAATTTTTGAAATTAAGTTATTCCCCTATTTATGACCATCAAAACTAAAATTTGCGCCCTCCCTTAATGATTTCTCTCATAACCTTTTTAAAGATGATGTTTATAAGAAGTGGTAGTTGAAAGAATGTTAAACCAATTCAAAAAGTTCAGCTGGTTCAGAAAGTTCAACATTTTAGAATCATGATTCAAAGGTTCAGGTTAGCAAACATTGAACTTGAACCATCGTACCTATTTTTCGTTCTAAGTTCAAGGTTCAACATGTTCGAAGGTGCAAGTTCAACACGAAGAGTTCAAAAGTCTTGATTGCCTAGGTTCAAAGTTCAAATGTTCAACATTCAAATCTTCCAAGAGTAAAGTGTTGAACCACATAGCTTGGAAGATGCCTATGGAGGATGGCTCAGTCCCCAAATAGTGTAATTTTTCCAACCATAGTTGATATTGAATTTGGTATTGAGTTGTAAGGTACACATTATAAAATGCTTTTAAAAGTCAGTATCTTAAGAAGTTGCTATGGTTATTCAAGAAGATATTCTTCACACTATCAGACGCCTAACACTTTTTGATTGGTTATTGTTAAATATAGAAGATTTCAGAGCGTTTACAAAAGTTTGCTTCCAAGAATTTGGGGACAAAGTGAAGTATTGGACAACATTCAATGAGCCAAATGCATTTCCACTATAAGTTATGACATTTGTTAGTGGCCTCTGGAACATTGTTCTTATCCATTTTCATATTTTGGCAATTCTAGTGCAGGAGATTCTATAGTGGAACCATACATTGTTGGTCATCATGTTTTGTTATCTCATGCAACAATAGTTGAGAGGTTATATTTTTAGCTCTGAAAATAGGGTAATATTTATTCTTATGAGTGACTTACCCATGTCTACTTCTAAAAAGGCTCAAGTACTCTAATGTATTTCACTACATTTCACTATTACAGTATAATTCATCCAAAGTGGATGCTGCTGTGTACAAGACTTCTACAATGAAACATGTTTGTTTAAAGACAATTTAATACATTTTCTTTTATTATATGTTAATTTTTAATTATGCTTTCACATCTAAGACCTATTGGCGTACTCCTTGCACCCTCTTGAACAGTGCAAGTGCTAGTATAAATTTATGAGCTGAACTTTGAGAAGCTCAGAGATTGCAGGGTATGATGGACATAATGTATCTCATACGCATGACTGACATGCGAATGATCTATAAGACCCGGTGTAAAATTTTGACCCCATAACCAGTACCTAACAATTGACCTTCAAAGACTTCTTCAATGTACCCACTGCACACTGGCTCTAGTGCAACATATTTGCACCAGCCATCCACCTACCTATCCCCTTCCATAAATAACTATTTTACTAGGACAATATTTTTAGACTGCCTTATTACAAGTTATTTGTTAATTATTATTATGTTTATATTTATATTATTAAAAAATTATTTTAGAGTACATTTTTAGTTAATAAAATAAATATTATCTAGATAGAAAATTGGTACTCGTAAAAGTTTGTAAATACTAAAATAAATGTATAAATTGGAAGAAAATTTTAAGGCATTTTTAAGTAGATGGAAATAAGATTATTTTAGTTAACTAATTTTTACATATTCATTTAAGGTAATACTCAAATTTCTTTTTATGAAAAATTTATAAAATTGAATAAAATAGCTCTGTACATCATTACATAAATTAATTTCTAAATAGTTTTGTAATATTTTATTTATAATTAACTTATGACACAATCAACTATTATATTTCTTAATTAATTATTGAATAATTTAATATAATTAAATGTTTAATTGAACATTATATAAAATATAATTATTTATAAAAATTTAAATATAAAATTTATGTGAAAAGATTAATTAAATAATAAAAATTAAGAAAACATAGAGTTGAATTTGGAGTGTGAGGATTTATAGTGTGGTTTAGGATGAAGTTTAAGTTTAGCATTCAAATTAGGTTTACAAGTAAAGTTAGATTTTATTAGTATTAGACTTCAATTAAGGGTAGATTTCATGTTATGTTAGGGTTAAGGTGAACAATAGAATTACATATAGAGATAATAATTAGTCAGTAATACAACACTTCTCTTTAATTTTCTTTAATTTTCTATTTTATTATTGTATTTTCTTATATTGTAATTTTATATAAACTCTTATAAAAATTATTTCTCTTTTAAATTTGAAATTGAAATGATCACTATGAAAAATAAATATAAATATAAATATATATAATTATTTTATTTTAATTTTCTCCAGAATTTGTATTTACTCTAAAATAAATTTTCAATAATATCAATAAAAACATAATAATAATAATAATAAACAAATAACTCATACAAAGGCAAAGTCTACAAGTATTGGCCGAGTAAAACAATTGTCTGTTTACCTTGAGCACTGTGCAAGTTACTGGTAGCAAAAATGACCGACATGGTACTGTCAGTTATGTACTGCAAGAGGCACGCGGATGGCTGGTACAAATATGTTGCACCATAGCCAGTGTCGCAAAGTCTGTAAGTATTGGCCGAGTAAAATACGACCTATGGTCATTCTAAAATTTACTACGGACCCCCTTTTACTAAATGCTCGAGTGGTCAATACCTAGCTACGATTCTCAGACTAAGTTGGCGGAAAATGTGAAATAAGCCTAAGTTAGTGGCCTAAATAAAATATCAATATTATAGAAAGCAGTAATGCAGCGACAAAAGAGTGGTTGAAGATTTGTGCATACTTTGTAAACATGTCTATTTAGCAAGAGTACACGGAATTGAAAGGAAAGGAATGAGCCAGCACAAACACAAGAGATAGATGTCCCGTTAAATATGTTTTTCAAACTGTACTATTTCAACTTCAAATTTCAATGCTTGGAGTTAAGAACCCGCTAAAGATACATTCGGGTATGGCCATCGCAGCCTAAAGAGCTTGCTCACTCAATCTTGATTATACCACAATATTGCTAATGTGCACCGCCCTTTCACATCAAAACCATGTTCGATTACTGCTTTCCTATTTCCCACCTCCATACCGGAAAACCATATGTGAGACTGGTTTCGCGCATGAGACAGGCACCATATTATGTTACTATTGTCATCTTTTAGCTTTGATCAATAAAAAAACTACTACATTTTGTTAATGAATAGATTCTCACCTCCAATTATTGTTACTTTTATAAGAACCAATGAATCAAGATTAATGAGCGAGCAAGGTATTCCCAAACAAAGGAGCAAAGCACATAAATGATGTGAAGAGTATTGAACTAAGAAGAAATTATGTCATTCTACCAATTTGATGTTTGGCCTTATCTTTGAGCAAAAATATTAGAATAAGTAGTTATTGAACATTATGTATTAAAAGATACAAGTTTATCATGTATGAAAATTACTTTTTTCATTTTATTTGTCATAGTTTTTTATCACTTAGAGGGATAATATTTCATATTTTAGATTCAAATCTTAGGGATACAAATGCATGGTGGGCCATAATATTTCAAATGCCAATGGGATCTAGGTCTCCTTGTGAATTTAAACGGCTTCATATGGGCCCACTAGGAATCAAGTCTTATTGAGTGCAAGGCTCTGACATCATAAGAAATGAGGTCAAGATCGTGTCAGGAGAAAATTTGGTGGAAAGGATAGTCCTTGGCTCTTAGTCGAAGAGGTTTCAACCTATAGAATCATGCTTCGGTGTTAGGTAGCTAAACTACTTTGTGAAGGCCCTCACTGGGCTGGTATGCTCATGGTATGAACCTTCATAAACAAAATCCGCTTAAGCCAAAAACCCTTTCTTACTATCTATCACTTGCCAACTTAAATGTGAAAAAGTAATTTTCATGCTATAAAGAGTAACATAGAGAAAAGCCTAATTATATAACTGTGATTCAATTTTAACCATAAGGGTTGAAGATCCTTGAGTTTGTTATTGATTATTGTATATCACTTCCACTTTTTTTTGTCACTTCTAAGACGATGGCTCTAATGGATCTCAAACAACATGAATTATGAAACTAAACACACTAATATTATCAATATATGACACAATCCATGTTCATATAGAACTAAATAATTCTGAACTACAAATCAATTCAAGGTGCAACATGTAGAGAGAATAAAAAGATCTGAATATAATGCCATGATTTATTCAGATTAAGTTGATTTCATCGTAGTGCAAACGAGTTATTGTATCTTCCACATAATTAATTATAACTTCTTAAGCGGAAACATAATATCTATAGGGGGGAAATTGGCTGCAAAATTTAACAAAAATGCAATCTCTGAAATTCTAAGATCTATGATTGCCATTAGAACCTGAAGTTTCTACATTTTTCAAAATTAACCTCCACTGGTTTTGCAATAACTCCAAGCTATCACAAAACATCCTTAGCTCCTGAATCTTGAGTCTGTGTCATTTGTGTTACAATTCCTGAGCCTCTGCAGCTAAACCATGAAACCTCTTGACAGAATTCTCACCATCCATCAATTCTTTCATCTTTCTTGTCAAAAATATTTTTACCGCCTCAAGCCCAAAAGCGCTAAAGGGCTGAAAATTTGCACCAGAAACAACACGATTGATCACACTCTCATTTGATGCTTAAGCCATAATTTAGTTTTTTCAAACAAGATTTTAAGATTATCCTCAAATCCCCCACTTTTTGTTTGCAGCAATTTGGAAACCCCATTTTATTTTGTGTTTGAGGTTTCATGAGAGATGGAATTCTAGGGGCTTTGCTCCTCGTCTTCCTTTTCTTCACGTTCATGCGGATCTTCATCAACTACACTGGTAACATCAATTTTTCTAGGGCAATCAGGTCTAATATCCCTAGGGTTTTAACCTTCAGTTCCCTTACAATTATCCCTAGGGCTTGCAGCTCCCTGTTTCCTAGGGGTTTCAGTATTATATTGCCTAGGACTCTCACCCTCAATCTCCATGGATTTTCATCCCTATTTTCCCTAGAGTTTTCATCTCGTACAGGGTTTTCATCTTTGTTTTCCTTAGAATTTTTAAGATTCATTAACCTAAGGTCTTGAGCATCATTTTTCTTAGAATTTTCAGCATGAATTTCATGAATCCACACTATTTCCCTATATTTGCTTCCATATAAAAAACCGAGTGGGCTCCTAACGAGTCCTGTTCGAAAAATCGTCCTCTGGAACATTTTTCTCCTTAAGCTTAGACTCTATGGTTTGAAACCTTTTCCTTATATTTTTCATCATATCATATCGCTGAGAATTACTTACCTCGTCAGGAAGAGACTCCTTAGCCTGAAGTTAATTTAACTGTGAGGCAAACTACATTCCAGGAGCACCCTAGCAATAGAAATCCCCTCATTGGCAAACAATTTCTTTGTATTTCCTTTGCATGATCTACTAGAATTGGGATCTCCTTGGGGTAATTTCATGCCAGAGGTTCTTCTAGTCAATTTTGGATTTGCTTTGCCTTTTTTAAGATCTCTTCTATTTTGAGAAAGATGATGAAGCTTGGAATGACTTTTCCCTTTGTCCCTTTACCTTGAAATTTTCCTGTTTCTCTGGTAAAGTGCTCTTCACAGAGAATTTTTCCAAGTCCTTGTCTTCTCTTTTCAAAGAGGAAGGAGGCCTCAGAAGGGTGTTGGTTATCATATCTAGTAAACTGGGCTTCATAGAGAATTCAATGGAGAAGACTTGAATGTGAGACCTTGCACTGAACAAACTGTAGTACGAGGAGAGAATGGATGGGAACAACCCAAGCAATAAACAAACGCTAACTAGGAGATGGTGAATAAGCACATATTTCAGGTTCTGTTAGTTCAAGGATCACCCAATGACCTTATGGCTACATAGCATCAAAACGGATGTTGAGTGCATGGGCTCAAACGCCTGCAGATATGTAAGAAGCAGATTAAGCCCAGACATCACGTTTCTGAATAAATGTCCTCTATTTTTAAAAAAATTAAAAAGTTTCATATAAAATTATAAATAAATTTTAAAAACTAATATAATAGAAATTGTTTGATAACTTTTTGTCAAAATATTTGGCAGTTAGGTAAAAAAATTAAGAAAAATGAAAATTGTTTCTTAACTATTATATGTAATTTTGTTTTTTTGATAAAAATATTAATAAATCATAAATTTGTAGAACATGTTATGTTTTGTATTTATTTTTAAAAACACTTTTATTAAATTTGATGAACATTTTAGATTTGTTCATAATTAATTTAATATTTTTTTTTGATAAGCAAAGGCCGAAGCCAAGATAATTTTATTAATCACGAGTTTAAGTACAAAATTCTCTGTTCACTTCGGGCACTAGTTGGAAAGATCGGAGAAGAAAACCTCCAGTCTTGTCTGGGACTATGTCTAGATCATACAAAGAAAATTAAGGGGCATACCCCTTGTTACAACATTTTCTCTTAGAAAGTCTATTACACTTAGTTACAATTTTCCATAATCTATACTGAAGAATGTCATTCATAAGAATCTGATATATTCTGCCAAAAACTACTCAAAGGGGATTCTTGGTTGCTTCTTCTTACTTGTACCTGCATCACCTAGAAAAAGCACCAACTATTCTTCCACCAAAAGGTTAACAAGAGGGTTACTGGCTAATACATATAAGAATAAAGAGAGAGAAAACTTAAACCTTAATCACAACGGGATACAATAGGGATTAAAAACTATCCAACACTAAGAGGCACACTACTACTGAAAACTATAAATCATGTAGGATAAATATGGATACAGAAAACCATAACTCTCCTCTTATTATAGATTAATCATCATTGTGAATTCTTAGATGTGGATATGATATCATACTACCCAGTGGTGCTAATTTCATTTAAAATAAGATTAATCTTCCTAAAAGATATTCCATTTTAATCTCGACATAGAAAGAGAGAAAGGAGAGTACATGTGGAACTACTGTGATTGTAATTAAAATCCCTGAAGTGAAGAAGGAAACTAATCTTAAATTAGAAAAATAGAGAAGATATGTCATCTTTCTTACTGGAAAATGTCGATTGAACTTTAAAAAACTTTGACTGCATCTAAACCGAAGAAAACAATCCTATACTAGTGTTGTTTAATATGCAAAATCTCTAGATTACACAAGCCAAAACTTGTACACCACCATTTCTTGACAGTAATAAAATGGAAAAAATTGTATATAAAAGGATATGTTCAACAATGTGTGTGTGTGTGTGTGTGTATTCCTTCTATTTATATTATTTACCATTTTATTGATCTAAATTACGAAAGTGAGTCTAAATTAACCATTCACACCTGATATCCTTTCCAGCAAGGGTGAACGCTCCCAATATCTAACAGTTTAATTCCATATTTAAAAGTAAAGAAGAACCAGAATAGGTTAGGACAGAAACTAGCAAAGACATAAACCATACTTGACCAAGGTGATCATATGGTAATTTGAATATGGAGAATAAAACTATTTAGACATCTTTCCTGAAGCAAGACCATATGTGACATATGAGCTAACTTTAAGTATGGGGATCAGCTTAGGAATTAATACTTAACAAACCTTAAACCAATACTAGCATAATATCATAGAGAAACTTAAAAATGTTGATGGCATCGCCCTTTGCTTGAGCTATTGCTAGGAATCATAATTAGTATTGGCAAAATTAATTATTATTCCACTATTTTGTTCTCTGATATTTATTTGATTGGTATCCGAATTAAAATTTGATTCAAATTCATGATTCTTAGTATAAAGCCTATATCAAAGTTTCCTTATCAACGATCTAATACTACAAAGCAGATTGTGTGTTGAAGAACCTCCCTTCTCTAAACCCTCAAAATGTTAATTGATAAGATTGCAATGCTAAGTTGTAAACTTTGAAAAGAAAGCCCATAGTAAAGGAGTAAGAAATTAAGTTATAGAATGATATGGATGTATGCCCCTATATAATAAAGTATATTTATGAACTAATCAATACATATAAGAGGGTTTATATGAAATTGCATGTTTATATGAGACTCATTCAATATTGAATATTAATATGATAAAATACCAACATTATTCTATAAAATATACAAAAAGATAGCAATAT
>MU224319.1:904504-934546 GCA_018584345.1 Thuja plicata | reverse complement strand
ATTTCTCTCTGAGAAACATGACAGTCATCATTCTAGAATGATCATCAACAAATAGAATAAAATACTTCTCTCCAGTATAGCTTGTTGTTCCAATTGGTCCACATAGGTCAGTATGTACCAATTCCAACACTTCATCAGTATTGTAATTCTTTCTTTTGAAACTTGTCTTGCTCATCTTTCCAAATTGACATTGTTTGCATATTGCTAACTTGGGTTTCTTCAGAATAGGAATACCTCTGACTCTCTTTTTCTTGCTTATGTTTACCAGAGTATTAAAGTTTACATGACACAACCTTGTATGCCATAACCAGATTTCTTCTACTTGTGCAATAAAGCATAAACCTTTAGTGATATCAAGATAGAATAGATTCCCTTTACCATCCAGGAGCTTGGCCTTACCATTCATGAATTCTACCTTGAAGCCAATGTTGTTCAGGTGTGCTACACTGAGTAGATTTTTCCTCAATCCTTCAACCCAATAAGCATTGTCACATTTGATTCCTTCTGTCAGAATAATGCAACCTTTTCCTCTTACAGGGCAAGCTTCATCATTCCCAAAACTGACACTCCCACCATCATAGTGTTCAAGATGTTCAAACTTTGTCTTATCACCATTCATGTGATGAGAACAACCACTATCAATTATCCATGTGTCATTTTTATTGATGTGTGAGAAAAGTTTTGTCTTTTCATCTTCTTCGTCTGACTCATCCTTAATAGCAATATAAACCATTTTGTCTTCATCACTGTCAGAATCTTTAGCAATATAACAAGACTTCTTACCTTTATCCTTGTAGCTTTTGCAGTCTTTGAAATCTTTCTTGCCTTTGAATTTTTTGAACTTTTTCCCATCTTTGTCTTCTTTGTTCGGACACTTTGCAACAATGTGACCAACCTCATTGCATGAAAAACAAATCAATGGTATATTTCCTCTATATTTTCCTTTTGCGTCTCTTGTTGCAAGTAACACTTCAATGATGTCAAGATCTTCATCATCAGATTCATCATCACTATCACTTTCAATTTGCTTCCCTTTTGAGTATCTATCCTTCTTACAAAGGTTCAATTTAGCTTTGAATGCAGACTCAATATTTCTAGAGCTAGGAGAGTAATTGTCAAAGTTGTCCAGCTCAAAAGTTGTAAGCCTTCCCACTAATGTATCCATAGTTATATCTTTGTTGCACCTCATCTCTTGAATATCTAAAACTCTAATATCATAGATAGGAAGTAAATTTCTTAGTACCTTTCTTACCACTGTTCTATCTTCAATTATTCCACCTACAACTCTTATGGCACTCACAATCTTCTTGATTATTTCACTATATCTTGTAATGTCTTCTCCTTCTTTCATTTTCATCTGGTCAAATTGTCCTCTTAGACTTTCCTCTTTGGATCTCTTCACATTTTCATCTCCTCCATGAATGTCATGTAATTCCTTCCACATATCATAGGCTGTAGGGCAGTCCTTGACTTCATCAAATTCTGAGTAGTTGAGTGAAGAAGCTATATCAATCATCATTATGTTATGAAGCTTTTGTTCCATCATCTGTTCCACAGTCATAGTCCCTGTTGGTTCCACATATTTTCTTTCCAAAAATTGTAAACCAGCATCTTTGATAGTAGATAGATGTAGCTTCATCAGCTCTTGCCATGCTAGGAAGTTGTCTTTATTTAGCTTTGGGATCTCCCTTCTGTAAGACATCTCTGATCTTTAGCTTAGGCCTTGAAACCTTCTCTGAAAGCACTTGAAGCTCTAATACCAATTGTTGGAAATGAGATAAGTAAATGAGAGGGGAGGGGTGAATCAGTAACTCTAAAACAAATCCTTTGTCCCTTCTGATGTCTTAAATACTTTAACACTGTTACTCGGTTAATTAAGATATTCTTCTGTAACTTGGGTGTCAAAGCAATCTTTATAATATCCAATGCAATTATACTTTAGAGATTAAGTGCAGAAACATAAAGCATAAAACAAATAACATATACACAAGTGACACCAAGATTTAACGTGGAAACCCAATATGGGAAAAACCACCAATGTAACTAGTTATTATTTTTCACTCTTCTGAAGTGAGCCCTGTAGGAGCCAACCTTGTTAAAGGTTACAATAACACATTGTTAGGTGTGACCTTGTTATAGGATTTAATCACCCTATGAGGAGTGACCTTGTTAGAGGTTTTCAACACTTCAACATAGAATTGCTACCTTGTGAGAGGATTTACACAAAGACTGTTAAGTCTACTATGTTAAGAGATTTTAGATCACTGCTACAATTGTTAGAGTAACAATGAATTGACCTGTATGTGTAAGCAACTGTCTTTGCTGATTCAAATCTCTATCTTGATTATGACTGGATCCTTGTTGATCAAATGTTCTATTGCATCTCCGAGTTACCTGTACTCAATCAAAATCCTATCTGATTTTGCCTTCACTCTTCATATCACAAAATTCCACACTTCTTCTTTTTACTTTTACACTTGCACACATTCAATCCAAACTTGACCTTTCATATATATGGTAAGCCCTCTCAAATCGTCTTGAATAAACTTATAAATAATAAATCACAATTCAGTCGGCCTCATATAACCAATTAATTATAGAATATAAATCAGTGTTAGTCAGCTTCCACTGAATGCTCGACCATGACTGAAATGCCCAAGTGACTCAGTCAACACTGAACTTCTTCAATGCCCGAATGAACTTGGTCAACACTAAAATGAATCATTATAATCACCAACTGTTCTCGGTTTGAATGTAGACATTTGTGTAACATCACTGCATAAGTGTAAATACATGTGTAACATCAATGACAATACACAATTGAATAATTGTCTTCAACACAACCCATATCCTTTGAAGGCATTATATTTTTCCATTAGTATACACAAGGAAAAACATGATCTGCACCATCGATTTACTCTACACCGACAAACAGGGCACAACACTACCCGACGCCAAGGTTACCCGATACTGCAAAGTTCAAAGCATCCCAACAAACACTATTCAATGTTATCCGATGACAAAACGGTTAATGAAACCTGACGAGTAACAACAATGCAACCCGATGAAACAACACATAGTGGAACCTGATAGATGAAGGGAACCCGACGACCAGTTCAACAAAGGAACACCGACAAACTTTTAGTTCAACTCAACGACCAAGAACCGACAGTCAGTTATATCCTGCAAAAACTGGATCTGACTTTTCCACATCAGATAAATCACTGAAGTTATATTTATAGTTTCTTGGTTTTCTTTTAAATCCATTATGTGCGAAGGAAGAAATGTATTTATTATTTTTTAATTAGTTTTACTGATTTAAAAGATGCAAACTAAAGATCAAGGTCAAGTTGTAAACCTTGGATCTAAGAGTTAACATTGTAATGTGTGATTCTAAGATAGGTCAAACACTTGTATAAATAGATGCTCAATCTATTGTAAACAGTTGTTGTTCAATGAAGATTTTAGCCATGGAGAGCATCTACAGACCAGACAAGAGAATTCATGCAGAGGAACAGAAAATAATCGAATCAGTTTCAAGAACAAGACACATGCTACCGACGAGCAGAGAAAGGTGTTAATTAGTCACTCAAGGTGATATTATTGTTATGAGAGCTTTAATGGATCTGTAATCAGAAATTTTAGATTGCATTTAGTCAGTTCAATCATATGTACTCATTCTAACAAGTGTAGTACACATAAGAAATCCTTTCAAGAAAGGTGGACTTAACAGTCCTATTGTAGATCTCTTAACCGAGTGCACACTTAAATCAGTGTTGCTAAAGCTCTTAACATAGTAGATCTTAACCGGTCTCCACCTTAATACTCCTAACAGGGTAGATCATTAGAAGTGATCAATTATAAGCCTTTACCGGCTCCCTTCCATTTTACAGATAGTGAAGTTTTTTGGGTGTCATTCCCACCGTATTTTTTACTTCCTAACAGGATTTTTCTGCGATACCATATCTTGTGTTATGTGTTTAACATTTTCATGAATGTTTCTATGAATGTTAAAAACAATTGAAGATTATGAATTAATGTTACATGCATAAAAGAGAACAATAGTAATGATCGGTAATGCAGTAATGAATGATTACCAATGATGAATGGTGAAAGGTGTTAAAAATTTTAGAGGTACTGATTCACCCCTCCCCTCTCAGTGCTACTTCCCGTTAATCCCAACAATTGGTATCAGAGCTGAGTCTCTTCTTGAAAAATCTTAAAGGCTTAAGAGAAAAGATCATACAATGGAGAAGTACAAACGTGATAAGAATATTGAGAATAAAAATCTCGAGATACAGATGTTCTATGAACAGTATAAAGAAGCAAGAGTCAAGATGAGAGAGCTGTTGGATGAGAGGAAAGGTATGGCAACTTGGAGAAATGAAAAATATTATCAAGAAGAAGAGATTCTAGATTTCTTTGAATCTTTAGGAACCATTGCAAGTAATACATCAAACACATCAGAAGAGAACATCACAAATCTGAAGGAGATCAATCAACATCTGACAGAGCAAATAAAGATGCTACAAATCGGTCAAGAAACCTAGATGGTGAGAATGATTGATGTGATGAGTTATTCTAGACAAGCTGAAACAGAAAGAACACTAGCCACCGATGACAGGAAGAAGATTACAGAGAAACTAAAAGAAAAGGAGTTGGAAATTCAAAGACATGTTGAGCATCACCATGATCTCACAAATCAGATTATTCTTACGAGTCAAGAAACAAACAGAATGAATGTTGAATGCATTGAAAGAATACATATTATCGGTGAACTAAGAGAAGAAAATGAAAAACTAAAGCATGAGGTTAGAATTCAGCAACAACATAATGAAGTTATCAGAAAGGCTGAAGAGAAAAATAAAATAATGGATGATTTTCTTGAAGGACAACGAAGAGTCAACAACAACGGTTTAGGCTTTACCGAAAAATGGAGAATCATCAAATAAAGCAAATCCAAAGAATGTCTATGAAAATCCAAGACCAAGAAAGCTAACATGCAAGCACTGTGGAAAGCAAGGCCACACATCAAATGTATGCCGAGGCAAAATGAAAGGTATTCCTAGATCTACATCTTCATTCATAGGATTCTGTTATAAATGTAACAAGAAAGGACATAAAGCATATGAATGTAAGTCTAAGATAGAACAACCAAATAAGGAAACCTACATGGACAAATATTGTCCTACATGCAAGATGAATGGGCACACAAGTCTTGAATGCTGAAAAAAGCAAAAGAAAGCATGGAAGCCAAAAGGTCAAGAAAATCCCTATCAACAAAAGAGAATCGGTAATCAATATGTATGGGACTACAATACATGGATAAAATATACAACATGTGGTAGATATGGTCACATTGCTGCAAACTGCATGAGAGCATGGACCAAAAGGTCTAGAGGCTAGTCAAATCCTAGAATGGCATGCTTACATTGTCACAAAGTTGGTCACCTCAAAAAGGATTGCAAAGACCGAATGACAGAGACAAGCACATATCCCAATAGAAACACCATTGAAGATATCTGGAGGGCTAGAGAAAAAATGTGGAGAAAAGCTTCAAGCAATGATGAAGCTAGACCAAGCAATGAAAATGGTGACACCACATCCAATGGATCTGGTGACATCACCACCCCCACTTGAGTTGAACAAGTATGGAACTGCACTACACCAAGTCATATTTTTTGAAAATTCCATTATACAAATTGATAGATAGTCAAAATCTGCATAATAAAGATGCATATTATGTTACTTGTTTGAATTCTGAGAAAACAACCCCGTCGGTATACACATACCAAAAATTAGCGGTGAACATAATGAATGAGCTGTTTACACTTACCGTAAATTATCGGTCAACACATAAAATGGTTAAGTTACCAATGTAACCTGATACCCATCGGTAATAAAACAAACTTACAAAGTTGTCATGACAGAATACCGATATCCGTCGATAAAAGAAAATTTGTTAACAGCAGTCTCGAGCATCATGTCAACACCAACAATGAATTTAAAAGTCTTCCCGACGAACTCCGTCTTCATGACCCGATGAGTCATTGAGCATTTATGACAAAGACTTAGGGAAAAAAGGCTATAAATAGACGACGGGACAACTTCATTTTGCACCCGCAATTTGAAGAGAAAGAAAGAGCGAAAATAGAGTGACTAAAGAGCAGAAAGCAGAGCATCCTCAAAATTGATCCAAGCACACAATATATATAAAATTCATCATTATCATGGATTGAAGTAAGTACCGAGGGCACCGAAAGATCTCTATAGTTATTTTTCAAGAAAGCCCTAAATTTCCAGAAAGCCCTAAAACTTGAAAAATGATGGCAACCACATCAAGAACAATAAGATCAAAAGTGATAAAAGGAATGTAGTTAAGTTGATTAAGAATAGCACATGTGTAGAGCCCAAATATAGGATATGCCCAGAGATTTCATCGCAACCCAATGAAACCGGAGTGTTTTCTAAAATTTCACCTAGGGTTTTGCTCATAGAAGACATTAGGTTTTATATTCATTGCAAGATCGCCGAAATAGGAGATCTAGAGATGGATGAAGCTTATAAGAAGCTTTTTGATGCAGAAGGAAACCTAAAGGAAGAGAACAAACACTTGAGGTCAAAGGGATAACTAATGCCTTATATTTCCCGAGGGACTTCAAGACCGACTGGATTAGGTTGGTGCTTAGCAGATTGCGTGACCAGAAGTTGTGGTTGGATCAACCCAAAAAAATAACCAAGGATGTCCTTCACACTGTCACTAGTTATCCAATAACTGACAAGCCTAAGGCTCACAAGCATCCCTCTAGGCCAGAAGTCACAAAACTCACAAAAGTTGAATGGGACAACAGAGGTCTGAAAGTAAACACCATCACCGACAAGGAACTGAGGTTCGGTGCATGTGTGATTGGTTATAAAATCTTTCAAGAAAGCAGGTTGAACAACATATCTGCAACATCAGTAAGCACGGCTTACAAGATTGTAACAAAGGGAATATAGATGGATCTATGTGAGATCCTGTTGAAACAACTTGATGAAAACATGAACATAATCAGGTCCACAAAGACCAACACATGTAAGTTTGGTTCACTTATCATGTGTATCTTTTTCTATTTTCAAGAGTACTTTCCTTTAGTAGGAAAATTAAAGTGGGACACTACAAAACCGGTGACATTACAGATCAATGAACTAATCAAGTCACTAGGAGACAATTTTGAATATGTCACGACTGCATACTTCCTTGAATTCAAGGAAAAGATGATGGAAAGAACAAGGATCCATGAACAACTTGTTGAAAAACATAGGGATGAGATATGTTTTATGGTGTACACAGATTTCACCCACATTAAACTAGTTGTACCAAGAACAGCTTGGTTAGCACCACTACATTATGAAATCAACATAGATCAGGCTACAAATGCAAATGAGCCTACTGACAACAAACAGCCAAGGTCTGGAACCTATGAAGAGGCCAGATCTAAGATAAAAAGAGGCCTAGAAATAAAGAATACATTCAAAAAAAAAGATAAGATGGTTCAGAATCTCAAGAAGATTCTATCGGCTATAGAGGAGGAACAAGAACAACAAGAGGAAACCGATGAACAAGGAACCATCGGAGAAGAGCATGATGAACACAAATCAGATTATGAGGAGATAGAATCTGATACACCTCCACCTCCTACAAAGAAGCAGGGGATGAGGAGTCAAACTGCTAAAACTGACACCACACCTCCAAAGAAAGGTCAAGGACCTATAAGAGGAAGCAACCAACAACAAAACAAACAAAGCAAAAAAAAAGAAGCAAAATGTTAAGGAAACACCCCCAAAGAGGAGAAAAAGAATGGTCAGAACTAAGGCTGACATAGAGGACTCTAAAGAAGATGAGCCTGATGTAGTAAAGAAGAATTACAGGAATCAAAAAATTGATGAGGTTGCTGACTCTATTGTTGCATCTGGCACAATGCATGACAAAAGAATCAGACAATGGGATACACTCACACCAGAGTACCAAAAAAAGATACAAGATGCCATAATAAGGGAAACGGTCAAGTACAAATATGTACCAGCTGAGTTCATCAACCAAATACCTAAAGGGTTGGGTAATAGAATATTCCAACAGTGGTCATATGCTCTACAAACTAAGAGAGAAGCAAGGGAGAGGGTACTTGTCAAACTAATGCCTCCCAAATCTAAAATTGAAGAAATCAAAGAAATAATGAAGAAGCATTCAGGTAAATTTGTAGCCAAAATAAGGGCATACAAAGTGCTAGAGGACAAGTTCATAGAGCTGGACACAATGACTGAAGCAAAATGGAGACAACTCCTAGATCTACTAGCAGAATCAACAAGTGGTGAGAATCAGTTACTTCTCACTGACACACCTCATAGAGAGGAGGAGAAAGACAAGGCAAGTCCTCAACACATTGCTTTGGACAACAGTGAAGATATGGAGAAAATTGACTTGGACAAAGTCATGGATGATCTTGACATTCAAGACATCACAAATTATGACTCTGATAAAGATCCACAGAAGAAATCTGATGTTATATTCATAACACTTAAGGATCGGGGACAATAACAAGAATTGCAGACATCATATGGTAAAGAAATTAATGTTGCTGATGAGACAGTGCAGGACACTTTAGTTGTGGACTTAACAGAACCAGACCCTGCAGACCAAGTACAAAAGGATGAGGATCTCACTTCTCTAAAAGATCAAACCGACGAGTAGGACACCACTCTCGATACAATCCAAGCTACAACTTAGAGCAACATGCCTATATTAATGAAGGCAATAAATATACTAGAGGGTAATGATGGATCTACTGCATAAGACACAAGCACACTCGAAGATAAGGGTGATGTTGAAGCAACAGACACTACAGATACTACAAAGGACACCACTACAGAGAAGCTGCTACTGACAATCAAAAAGATAACTCTACTAATCAAAGTAAGGAAGAAACACAAAAGGTAGAGGAGGACAAGAAGAAAGATAAGAGTGAAGAAGACAAGAAGGATGAGCTAGAGAAGAAAAATCTGCAGAGACACCCAAGGTGGATGGAGAGACGTCTTCACCAAACCAACAGGTGCACCCCAAGCAGAAAAACCAAGAAGCATCTTCTACAAAGCCTTCACCAAGCACTTAAGAGAGAAAAAATGAACTAGCAATAGTAGTTCACACATCTTCATCCCCACAAGTCTCAAAGAAGAAGAAGAACAAACATAAGAATCCAGTAACACTAGATGAAATCAGTGAAATTCTAGTTTGTGATCCGAGGACATTGGATCCAAATGAATTGAGAAAGTATGCAAAAATTTGTGAGAGAAAGGAAATGTAATACAAATTAAGGAAAGCCAAAAAGGAGGAAAAGGTACTAGAAGTGGCAAGAGGGATACTTCAGCAAATAGTACCAGATGTAGATGTTGATCAGACAACCTCGATGCTTGATCAACTAGTGGTTCTCACAGAGGCAATCACATCACAAAACATTGATGCTAAAAAGGTCATGGAAGAGAGACTTGAACATAAGTATTAGTTCAAGCTAGCTGAGAAGATAAGCTAAGAAGTGGCATTGAAAAAGGTAAAGCTTTCTGAATTGATTAGCACAACAGATCCAATAATCTTAGAAACTGTTACTTTAATACAAAAATTGTGTACACTTGATCAACTCTCACAAGAGTTTACCGACAAGATAGCACAAATTGATGTTGATCTTAAGACAAGTGCACAAAATCTCACAAATAATGAAGAGTCAATTAAATTGCACATTGAGCAAATCAAACAGGCTTGGAAATTAAGAAAGGACATACAAATTGCAGAAACTAAGTACAGAGATGAGGTAAATGAGCTCCAAGCTCAGCTCTTACCGACACTTTCACTACTGAAACAACATGTGACAGAGGCAAACACACTAATTGCCACCCCAAAAATGTATGTCCTAGATAGCATTTATGACATGCATGCAAATCTAGAGCTAGAGCACATGACACTAGAACTCCTAAAAGAAAAATTGGAGAAATTGTTCAAAGTCATCAAGATAACCCATTCTCATATTCTTGACACATTGTAAGTTACAAATTTTTGTCACAAGTTTTGAAATCTTATAAGTTGTACATTTTTGTCATGAGTATCAAATAAAGGGGGAAATGATATGTACAGTTCACTTAGTATAAAGGGGAAAATGAACAGAGGAAATGATATGTACAGTCATACAACTGAAAGAGAAAAAAATAGGGAATGTATACTAAAGAGGCAAGTATACATATGTACATATATACTTATACTATACCGATGCATACAGTTAGGGGAGTCATATAATGACAAGGATGTAGACATGGCGTACATACTAAACACTTTAGTATTGTGCACATATCAATTTTTGATACTAATGTCAAAGGGGGAGATTGAAGGCATTATATTTTTCCATTAGTATACACAAGGCAAAACATGATCTGCACCATCGGTTTACTCTACACCGATAGAAAGGGCACAACACTACCCGGCGCCAAGGTTACCCGATACTGTAAAGTTCAAAGCATCCCGATAAACATTATTTAGTGTTATCCGATGATAAAAAGGTTAATGAAACCTGACAAGTAACAACAGTGCAACCCGACAGAACAACACAGAGTGGAACCCGACAGATGAAGGGAACCCGATGATTAGTTCAACAAAGGAACGCCGATAGACTTTCAGTTCAACCCGACGACCAAGAATTGACAGCCAGTTACATCCCGCAAAAAGTGGATCTAAATTTCCACGTCAGATAAATCACTGAAGTTGTATTTATAGATTCTTGATTTTCTTTTAAATCCATTATGTGCGGAGGAAGCAATGTATTTATTATTGTTTTAATTAGTTTTACTGATTTAAAACATGAAAACTAAAGATCAAGGTCAAGTTGTAAACCTTGGATCTAAGATTTAACATTGTAATGCGTGATTCTAAGATAGGTCAAACACTTGTATAAATAGATGCTCAATCTATTGTAAACATTTTTTGTTCAATGAAGATTGTAGCCATGGAGAGCATCTAGAGACCAGACAAGAGAATTCATGCAGAGGAACAGAAAAGAATCGAATCAGTTTCAAGAATAGGAACACGGGCTACCGACGAGCAGAGAAAAGTATTAATCAGTCACTCAAGGTGATATTATTGTTATGAGAGCTTTAATGGATCTGTAATCAGAAATTGTAGATTGCATACATTCAGGTCAATCATATGTACTCATTCTAACAAGTGTAGTACACATAAGAAATCCTTTCGAGAAAGGTGAACTTAACAGTCCTATTGTAAATCTCTAAACCAAGTGCACACTTAAGTCAGTGTTGCTAAAGCTCTTAACAAACTAGATCTTAACCGGTCTCCACCTTAATACTCCTAACAGGGTAGATCATCAGAAGTGATCAATTGTAAGACTTTACCAGCTCCCTTCCATTATGCAGATAGTGAAGTTTTGTGGGTCCCATCCCCACTGCAGTTTTTACTTCCTAACAGAAGTTTTCTGTGATACCATATCTTGTGTTATGTGTTTATCATTTTCATGAATGTTTCTATGAATGTTAAAAACAATTGAAGATTATGAATTAGTGTTACATGCATAAGAAAGAACAATAGTAATGGTCAGTAATGCAGTAATGAATGATTACTAATGATGAATGGTGAAAGGTGTTAAAAGTTTTAGAGGTACTGATTTACCCCTCCCCTCTCAGTACTACTTCTTGTTAATCCCAACAATCCTTATCTAAAGTTATATAGTCTCTCACTTTCTTACCCCAACTATTTTCTAAAATGGGTTTGCATTGGTCCCAAGTACCTAAAATATTTAAATCTTTATAGACCTCCCAAGAATCTGACTATAAAAGGGCATCCTTGCCTATACCTAGGTTCCAAGTAAGCTTTTCTTGGATAATGAATCTGCAATCTAGCATGAAGTTCAAAATTTGAGAGCCTCTAGGAGGATTCTTTTCTCTAAATATGTTAATAGGATTTGGTCTATTTAAGTATTTATGAGATAGGATTCTGACCCATTTGAGGTTAGAATTATTAAACATTTTCTAGACTAATTTAGCCCCAAAATCTTTGCTTTGGATCTTTAAATATTTGATTCCAACTCCCCTTCTAGTTTAGGTCTGCATACTTTATCCCAAGCTATTAGGGAGATCTTTTGTTTTTCTCCTGATCCTTGCCAGCAAAAAGTTCTCAGGTTTTTATTTAGTTCATTTCGTTGATTGAAAGGAATATCTAAACAAGCAAGTTGATATAAAGGAAAAGAAGATAGGACTGATTGTACCATTATGGCTCTCCCCGTAGCTGATAACCATTTACCTTTCCAAGAAGACATTTTACCTCTAATTTTTTTCTAGTGGTTGATTCCATAGTGAAGAAGACCTAGAGCCTAGATCCAGATAAAACCCTAGATACTTACACGGAAGGTTCCCTTTTTTAAAATTCATAATCTTAATGATGTCCTGTTCAAGGTTAGGAGGAGAATTTAAAAAGTAGAATTTTGACTTCTCTTTATTGATTTCCTGACCAGAGGCTAAAGAATATTGGTCCAGAATCACTTTGAATTCTTTAGCCTCTGAAATGGAACTAAGGCCATAGAGCATAGTATCATCAAAAAATTGTTGATGAGTTGTCAAGACTCCACATCCTTCGTAATTTGAATTCCCTGGATTTTATTATCACATTTTACTTTGTTAATAGTCATACCTAGAGCATCAGCCATAATGATAAAGAGGAAAGGGGATATAGGATCACCCTGATAGATGCCTCTATTAATTTGAAAGAAACCCTAGGGGGATCCATTTACAAGCACTGATAGCTTACGAGTTGAAATACAAGCATATATCAGTTTTACCCATTTATTTGCAAATCCAAAAGTAGAAAAGGCATTTCATTAAAAAGGACCAGTCCACCTTGTCATAAGATTTTTTAATGTCTAATTTAATAAGCATACTAGGTTTTTTGTTCGAATTTACTGAGTGCATGGCTTCATGGGCAATAATAATACCATCATAAATTGATCTACCTGGGACAAAACCAGATTGTTCATCGCTACTAATACACGACAGAAGATTTTGAAGTCGACTTGTCATTATTTTAGAGAAAATTTTATATAAAGTATTTCATAATGCAATAGGTCTACAATCACTGAAGGTTTCTAGTTTATCTTTTTTGGGAATAAGAGCTAAGAAAGTGTTGTTTACTTCCTTTAAGAAGTTCCTAGAGTTTCTAATACCATCTAAGGCATTTGTAACTTCATCCCCTATAAATCTCCAAAATTTCTGAAAGAAGCAAGTGGGAAAGCCATTTGGACCAGGAGATTTGTCAAGGTTCATCTTATTAAGGATAGTCTCCACTTCAAATTTCGTAAATCTTACTAAAAGTTGCTTATTTTTATCTTCTGAAATGAGTTTAGGAATGTTTGCTAAGATATTGTCTTGACTCTCTAAATTTGGAGTAAGGTTAGATTGGTAGATATATTTGAAGAAATTAATTGCCTCATTAGCTATATCAAGAGGTTCCACAATCAACTGGTTATTCATGCTAGTAATATAAGTAATTTTATTTGTACACCTACGTTGTTTGGTACTATTATGGAAGAATTTGATATTTTTGTCTCCTTCAGCCAACCACGTTTCCCTAGACTTTTGACACCAAAAGATTTCCTCATTGGTAATCACTTCCTTATATTATTTCATCAGATCTTTTTCTTCCTCATATAGGGTATTGTCCATACCATACGCAAAGAATTTTTCATTAAGAGATTTCAATTTTTCTTCCAGAATGCCTTTATTTTCAAAGATGTTACCAAATTTTGTTTTATTCCATGTTTTTAATTTTTGCTTAATAATCTTAAGTTTGTTAACTACCTGATACAGTTTTGAGCCCGAGGTCTCTATCTATGTCTACCAACTCCTTCTCATTTCTAAAAATCCCTCTTCCTTTAGCCACATCTGTTCAAATTTAAAGGGGCAGTTCTCCAGGCTCTTATGTTTTAGTATTTTGAGTTCTACCGGGAAATGGTCAAATCTAGAAAAGGGTAAGACTTTTGCATATAAATTAAAGGAAAGCTCATCTAAGTTCCCTTGCAAGAAGAATCTGTTCAATTTTTCATCTATAAAACTAAAAACTTTACGCCTGTTATTCCATGTAAAACAATTATCTGGAGTAGCTATTTCAAAAAGGCTATTTCTATCTATCCACTCATTAAAATCCTTAGCATCTTTAGAGAGAAGTACATAACCACCTCTTTTCTCAAAAAAAAAAATATAGTGTTAAAATCACCACCAATTATAATGTCTTTACTATATTCAAGCAATTTACTTTAAATTTCATGTCATACTTTTTCCTTATGAGAGTTGAGTATTGGTCCATATACATTGAAAATACAGAGGCATAAGTTAGTGCAAAGACAATTAACCATGTCACTACACCAATTAGGATGATTTTCAAGCTCAGAGAGATAAATCGATCTTGGGTCCCAAATAATACGTATCCCTCTAGATGCACCCATGGCCAGAACCCCCATAGTTCTTTAATACCTAATTTTTTATTAAGGTCCTTAAGTCCTAAGCTGTCTAATTTAGTTTCTTGTAGAAAGATAAGATCTGTATTACTGCTAGAAATGCAACTTAACAAGATATGTTTCTTGTTAGGGGCATTAAGACCCCTAACATTCTAGGTTAAGATATTCATGGTGACCTAGGAAGGAACTCCCCCTTCCCTGCATAAAAAATATCAGTTAATTTTACTTGTCCTATTGCGTCCCCTGCTTTTGATATTAGTTCTTGGGTTGATTTCCTGCCTCTTTTCTTTAAAGTTCAGGCACAATTAGGATGATCTTTTCCAAGCATTGAAGAGTCAATACCTAATATCACATTTTCTGCACATGTAGTATCGCCATCCTCTTTGAGAATAAACTTTATATCAGCTATTGACACAGGGAAATCAGGCGATAAACATTCCTTGATCAAGAGTTCCCTCTGACGAATAGCTTCTTCTTCATCACAGATTTTTCCCTCTGACGAACAACTTCTTCTTCATTACAGATTTCATCTATTAATTTATCCATTAGTTCATTTACCACCAATTCACATAAATATTCAGAAATTAACCGTACTTCTTCCTCTTTCTTCGGTTCTAAATGCAGACTAGCTCTCGAATGGGAAGAAAGAGGAGACCCTGGGAGTTTGCAAGAAGCAAGAGGAGATCCCAGACTCTACATTTTCTCCCTTCTGATACAATTTTGGGTCGACATTCTGCACTGGTTCAATCGAGCTAGGGACCTCAACTTGCTTTGACCTCATCCTATTCTCAGAAGGTAAACCACAGTCTAAAATAGGTCTAGTAATCACATCCAAACTTGAATGTAATGATAGACTAGGAAAATCCAAATTTAAGCACGAATTACCTTAGTCGGGCCTTCTTCATTTAACTTCATCAATTTATAGGAAACAGGCAAAGGCTCTTTTAGTCCCTTGATATTCATAGGCTTATCATGCATAACTATCTCAAAACCTCCTTTATTAATGAGAAAATTAGTACTCGCATCATTATCTTCCAAGGGTATTAGGTTATCAATATTATTATTTTTATTGAGTTTTAGGGTTCGAGTAGAAATTTTGCTTTTTTTTTGCTAATGTTATCCTGGGTAAACAAAGCCACAGTAGGTTGATCATCCATGATCTCATTCACATCATCATAATCTATTATACTAGGGTTTATCAGTACAGATGATGATTTACAACATATTTCTAAGGGGGAAATAAGTCTTTTATTTAAATCCATCCACACAATAATAATTTTCTCAGCATAAGGCTTATTCGAATCAACAAACCCTATAAATTTACCTATGCAATTTCCTATCTCTTTCATGGATTCATTATTGGAGAGCTCAATTGGTAAATCTTTAAGAAGAATAGCCTTTTCAACCAAGAAATTTTACATCTTTGACGGATTGAAAAAAGGAGTCTATTCTAGGGTAGAAAATCATATATTTTTATATTTCAGACATCCTTCAGATAGTAACTTTTATTTCAATTTCTTATTTGAACAAACATATAAAAAATTATCCTGGAGAATGGTAATACTTACCTTATTACATAGCTCTTCTTTTAACCACTTCACAATCTTGCATGTCGAGGTTCTGAAGCCATTCCATCTGCAAAATAAACTGAAAATCAAATACAATTCTTGCATTCTCTCGATCAACCCATTCTTGATACATAATTTTGCAATTTTTTTATCTGATTAGGGTTTGAAGATGGTTGGACAACATTTAAAATATTTGGTAATTTCAATTCCTTTCCTGAATTAGTGCAGCAAAATATTTTCTCTTGATCCTTATATCTTTTATGAGGGAGAGAATATACATTACCTTTGGGTAGGCCTGATCAAGACTTATCCTTACCAGTGACATTATTAACTAGAAGGGGCATAATCTTGGGGTAGTCCTCCAAAAGTTCAGCATTTAGTGTCTGGGGGAAAAAATTCCTAGACCCCAGATCATTGGGAATCCTTGGCCTTCCGAGGATATTGGCTCTTCGATGCGGCAGAGAGTATACTACACCAATTGTAGGAGCATAGTGAAAAGATTCAAGATTACCCAGCTTAGAGACATTCATGCGAAAATCATTAGGGTTTGCGGAGGTGGTCGATATATGCTCATGTAAATGTCTCTCCCATTGAAAAACCCTAGGAGATCTCCTCAGGGAAGATGACATTAGAGCAGAGAAATGGTTGGAAGTTGCAATAGAGAAGGGCATCACACATTTTTGCTAGGGCGTCGACGAGATCCGGGAACAACCTTTCAATCAACCTCCTTATTAGCACAAGGCCTTATAGAGCTTGAAGATATGGGCAAAACAAAATCGCTAGGTCGTTTGGCATATTTCATCATCGAAAAAAATAGAAATTGTTTGTCTAGGCTATCGACAGTGAGAAACTTTGGATGCGCATATTGTTGCAGAGCCATAATTCCTTATTACAACAAAAGAAAATAACCAAAGAGTGTAACTAGAGATTAGGGTCCACATTTAAAATATATGAACCTTGGTTGTAAGCACTACAGGCAAGAAGCTCCACTATTTAACCAAGGGTCAAGGTCAAAGCTCTCAAATTTTGACATGGTAGAGAGCTATCCCAAGGGGATTTGAACCTTGGTTGTTGGCACAACAGACAAGAAGCCCCACCATTTCACCAAAGGGTCAAGCCCTAAAAATTTGTTGAACCTTGGATGTAAGCTCTACAGGCAAGAAGCCCCACTATTTCACCATGGGTCAAGGTAACAAATCTCCATTGAGAACCACAGTAGAGAGCGACCCTATGGAGACTTGAGCCTTGGTTGCAGGCACTTCAGGCAAGAAGCCCCACTATTATTAATTTTAACATACTATATTAATTACATTACAGTATATTATTACATTATCTAATTTAATTAGCTATAATATCATATTTTAATTCAGTTGAGATAGTTCTATCTTATATAATTAGTATGTCCACTAATTTCTTCTAATTATATAAGTCATCTTCGTCTATTCATTTCATTTTTTTTTCATTTTCATTTTAGTTTATCTCCTTCTCTAAAATTTTATTTAGATCTTTCTTAATTTTCTTAATCTTCTTCCACCATTTTAGTTTCCTAATACCATTATTCCATTTTATCTTCTTCTTTTATCTCCACATCCCTCTTTGCATACCTTATTTTCTTATTGTCATTTACTTTATCTATTTAGATTTTTCAAATTGGTTTAGTATCATATATTTGATTGAACATTCATCAAATATTGTCATATTTTACACAACAATAAGTTTTGCATTAGCTAATTTATTTGAATCATAATTTTAGATTCTATGATCTATAATGGCATTAAAGGTAAAATAATTAAACTACAAATATAATATAAAAATATAAGAGATACTACTTAGGAGACAAAACAACTAATATCAAATACTTTCTCAGATCTATAGTAATTTAAATTTTAAATAATTTTTAGTTAGATAATTTTTAAATATTTTTGGAAATTTGATTTTTTTAATTTTCTATCAATCATTTATTGAATTACTATAGAAAATTTAAATATAAATGTTATATTTTTTATTTATCTTTAATGGGTCAAAGGCGAAGGAGCCCTAATTTACTCCTCTCTTTATTTACCTTATACTAAAATTTCATCTACCTATCCTTTTACTGTAATTGTGAACTGTATAATCCTCTCTTTATTGCTTGACCAACATCCATCCCTAACTACCATTGTTAAATCCATACATTTTGGTCTATATTTTAAATTTACTTCTCCCCACAATTAAGTTTTCCAATTCATCTAGTTTCCACAATTTTTCTAATTGTAATACAATTTTTTAATTTTAATTATATATTTTTAAATAATCTTTTTTGTTACAATCAACTATATTTAACTCAATAAATATATTAAAAATATATATATTTTTTAGAAATTTTATTTTTTAAATTCTTTATCAATCATTTATTAATTTGGTATAAAAATATATTTATCTCATTTGAAATCTTACTCATCCATTTTTACTTTAAATGTAAATGTTAAATTTTACTTGTATATTTACTTAAAATCAAATACAATTAATTTAACAAATATATATAATAAATAATATTATAGTTAATTAAATAAAAAAATGTAATTAATATACTATGTGAAAATTAATATATTAATATTATTAAGTGTATTAATATTAATATCACAAACAAGTTGAAATCTATATATAGATAAATTATATATTAGTAATTTTCTATTTTTTAATCCTTAAACCTTAAAAAGCTCATCAAATTTATTTAAAATTTTAAAAAATAAATTAAAGACCTAATATGTTACAAATTTAGTGATATTATTATGTTTATAATTAAAATAATAAATTACATACAATATATAATTATATTCATGAATAAAAAATAATAATTCTTAGGAGAGTAGCATGGCCATGTTTCTTTGACTTGGGCTCGGCCTGAGTGACTCTAATGGGGTGATTTTTAATCCTCCAACTTTCCTTTAATTAATGGAAGTGTCAAATTAATTAAAAACTAATTTTAAAATATTTTCTTAGTTGCTAATTATTTTTAAACAAATATTTCAACATTTTTTTCTAACATAGTACTTTTATTAAACTTATTTATAATTTTATATGAAACTTTTTTATTTAAAAAAAAGACAAAAAAAAACATCATATGTTGATGAACTATATTCTATTAAAATTTAGTTGAACTGTTTTTTAATTTATTTCACCGCAACACTCTACGGGTTATATAATGAAAAAGGACACCTTTACTCATTTCAATAATAAAAAAGAGGACATTTATTCAGAATCGTGAAGTTTGGACTTAATCTTCTTTTGTACATCCGCGGGCATTTGTACGTATTGCGGAAGGATGGGCATGCATCCCATGCACTCGACATCTATTTTGATGCTGGTATAGCCAGTACCTTACATGACTCCCCACTTGATTATCTAGTGCCTACCCCACTTGAAATTTTAGAGTACTTATGATGCATTTGAAAGACAAGATTGTAGTTAATGGTTGCCTGAACACATCTTCTCTATGTAGATGGACCAGTTGAGTGCTTCCAAAGGTAAACCAATTGTCTCATCAATTTTATGATAATTTCAAATTGTTAAGGTGGTCATCAAATCATTTTAATAGTTCCATGACCACTACTTTGCGACAAGTTGGTTGTACGATCTTGAGAAAACACTAGAAAGTGGGGCTATAGAAATTATGAGAGACATGGAGAGGCCAAGAAAGAGTAGATGACATGTTGATAGAGACATGGAGAGGCAAAGATAACACCACTTTCTAGTGTTTTCTCAATTTAAATGATATTGCATATTCGTCACAAAATAGTTTTCATGAAACAACTACAATGATATCATGTCCACCTCAACAATTTGGAAATTATCATGACATTGATGAGATAATTGTACCTTTGGAAGCACTCAAATAATCCATCTACATAGAGATTATGTGTCAAGACCACCATTAACTATTATCTTGTCTTTCAAATGCATCTAAGTACCATTAAAGGTCAGATAGAGAGGGCACTGGATAATCGAGTGGGGACTCATGTGAGACTCAAAAGGAAGAGTTTGTTAACAGGTAGTCTCGGGTCATCAAGCAATCGATGGACCGAAAAAATCGGGTTGGGCACACTATTCACAATATTATGCACTAGCACATATTCACCATTTTCTAGTTATGTGTTTGTTTATAAGTTGGATTGTTTTAATCCATATGAAATCATGTTAAAATGTTTATGCAAATTCAAAGGATGATTTTTCAAGGATCAAATATTACACTCACACTTGTCTTTCAAGGATATTTGTGTTACTGTCAATATTTAAAATTCTTCTTTAGTTATATTCTAGACAGAGCTTCTTGTTGCCAATACAAAATACCTAGCCACTTGACCCCAAAAAATTGATAGCAATTGAGGCAAGCACCTGATTAGATGTGTGGCTTAGGTTAGGATTGGGTTATAGACCTCATTTTAGTAGAAACATTTCATAATAGGGAAGATCATTTCTTATGATCTAATTATCGTTCTTCTATTCTTGCAGGACACATGAGAGACCTTATGAGGTCACGTCCACCCACCTTTGATGGTTCGAGCATTGGTACAAAGTTCGGGACTTGGCTTTTAGATCTTGGACATTACTTCACTATGCACCCTTATGTGAGCAACACTAGGGCTTGATGTTCCATTATGCACCTTAGGAGCTTTGCATGTACTTGGTGGTGCATAGAGGAGAAGAAGCTCCAACTGGATATTGTGATTGTTTCTTGGGAGGTATTTGAGGAGTGATTCCAAGAGCATTTTCTTTTTTACTACTACTAACAAGAACATGTTGATGAATTTCACCATCTCTAACAAGGGACTATTGTTAATGTTATAAGGCACTAAGAGGGGGGGTGAATCAGTGTAACTATAGATCTACAAAATCTTTTCATCAACTTCCAAAGTAATCAACATGCAAAGCTAAAGATAACATAAAAGAATACCAAAACATACATCCATGAATTCAACACATTAAAACTAATATTTTATCGTGGAAATCCTTGTTAGAGGGAAAAACCATGGTGGGAATTGTCACCCACAAATCTCACTAGTGCACCAATAAGTCTTTCCATGTTAGGAGCATTACAACCACCCTGTTAAAGGCATACCTGGTTAGGAGTATCTCTAGCTCTGTTAAAAGCTATTACAAAAGTCCTGTTAGGAACTACCCAGTTAATGGATTTAGAACTCCTTTTGAGAGTCACCCTTTTAGAGGATTTAATCTTTAGACCTGTAAAGATCCTGCATACCCTGTTAAGAGTAACCTTGTTAGAGGATTTTGATCACAAGCCAATTAGGACCTGCCTTGAGAATAAACTCAAATAAATTGATCTAAAAGTAGTACACTTTGCTTGACAGATCCGCTTCAGCATTGCTCGAAATCACTTCTCCACTCATACAAACATTTACTGCAACTACTAAACTCATCGCATCAACTCACTTCATCTTTCATCTCTTATATACACTTTTAGGTCAGTGGGATAACCCTAAAACATGTTACCTGAGTCGGCCTCCAAATCTTAATTAAACTCCATAAGTGATCACACCAACATGGGAATAAAACTCCTCAAGGTCGGCCCTCAACAATACAATTCTCAAATAAAACAAACTTTGACACGTAATTGATTGCTACCTCGATTTCATCACCTTGACTTGACTAGTTGACTATTCTTGTCGATATCACTGGTGTTTGCCCTAAATCTCTAGCTGTGTGTTGAATCATCTTGCGTGTTCATAGATGTAGGTAAAGATAACTCTGCAGATACTTCATGTAAGATCACATCATCTGAATCCTTCAGATTATCACTGCACACTGAAATCACCATCCTTGACTGTATAATCACCGATACACTGAACACTTAGAAAGATCCTTGCTAAAACATCATCATCACCGGTATCTATGATTTGTCTTGTAAAGTAGACTTGTTGTCAGTAATGACAACACTACATCATTCACCACATGATCTAGGATATGATCATCTTCATTAGATTCCAACAATCTCCCCCTTTGGCATTGATATACAAGTACAGAGCAAAACTTTAGGATTAATCCCCCTATGGTAATTCCAAATAGATCATGCAACATAATAGATCGTACCATGTCAGTATTGTACCCTCATACAACATACATACCCAAAATTTTCACTACTATCTTCTCCCTAACTAGACTACTCTATCTACTCCCACTTACTATCTTCTCCCCCTTTGACAACAATGACAAAGGTGTAACAAGAAATGATCAGAATAAAATTTCATTTATAGAGAGTAGCATATACCTATTACAATCTACTAAATACATCACCAAAATTGATCTTTAAGACGTGTAGATCAGTCTCCCATATTTTCGTGAGATGTTCAGTAATCACTATTGTACCGGTTAATAGATAGGCTAGCTCCTCCAATGCATCCACTGTACTCATATCAAGTAGAGTTGATATCACTATTGCATCTTTAACACCTTTCTGCAAAATTTCCAACTTTAGAATCAGTAGAGTCAGCAACTCTAACAATACTGAGACCCTTTTCTCCTGCTCATTTTGATAAGTTTTAATCTTATGATTAATATTGCTCATTAATGCTCCAAAACTTGTAACAAAATCTTTCATTGGATCAAAATTTCCTACTAACTTCTGTAGCTCTCCTTGAGCTTTAACTCGTTTCTGCTCAAGATCCTTCAAAAAGTGTGAGAAATCAGAGATAGTAGTAAGAATCTTACCACCTTCTATCAATGCTTGTTTAACTTGGGTAATCACAACTGTCAATTTTCCTCTGTGAAGTGCAATATGCTAGACTAACTTCACTAATTTCTTTCTTTCATAGTCCTTATCTACCTTTATTGTTGTTGCATACTCTAGACTTTGTATTTGCTCACTTGCAATTGTTACCAATTGACCCAATTGTTCAATGGGTGCAATCTTCTCATCATAGGTTGCTTGAGACACAAGATCAGACAATATATCTCTTGCATTCTGTATAATTTATGCATCCTTCTTCTTTTGATCTCTTGGCCTTAGGCTTAATGGCCATGGCAACATTCAATAACTCTGATGGGCTCATTGTGCTTATATATCGGTCCTTGAATGATTGGTATGTCATCCTCATCCATGTTATCAGAGATTTGTTGAATAATAGACATAGAAGATATTACCTTTTCCTTTCCTTTTTATGTTGTCAACTCCTTTTGTGGTCCTTGCTTCTCTTGTTCTCCTTCCTTCTGCATATCCTCATTATGTGCAAGGACTTGCTTCTCCTTGTTTTATGCTTCACCAGTAGCCTCTGATGCTAGTTCTTGTTGTTACTCACCTGTAGGAACCTCATTCATCACTTGTGTTGTTCCTATGTCCACTTGTTCCTTTGTTGTGGCCCTTTTTTCTTCATGAATGTCCAAGATAGATACCTCACTTGTGGTGTCCATGGTATCCTTGGATTCATCCAAATAAACATTATCAAGTGTGACCTTCACACCATCGACTGTCCATCCTTCATCAGTCTGTGTAATCACAGGTTCATTAAAATATTGTCCTTTCTCCTCTTCATCTTTGTCTTGATCATATTTCTTCACTTCTTCAAGACCTAAGAATTTCTTTAAAATACTCATTGTTTCCTCTTTCACTGATTGAGTGTCATTAATCAGTAATCTTAGTCCTTGACTTATTTTTGAACTCAGGTCTAATCTTCTTAAGTGTCTCTTAGATTTCCTCTTTAGACATGTCTGGTTGTAATTGGACTAAGTTATATTTGATTCCTTCCTTGTCTTCCTTCAAAACTATTTGCAACTTGGGTATGTCCAGGATCATGGTATACCAAGCTATGACCTTAAAAATCAAAAAATCGTTAGTTAACTTGACGTAAATATTTGAACATCTTATCAACCTTATGTGAAAAAATTGTAAAAATAGAATCTGTGGGAAATTGAATATAGTTTCTAAATTACTAGCCCTTTTCTAAAAAAAATTAATCTAATTGTTGAAAATTTTAGATTTCAATGCAGTAGTATGAAAATTTTAGGAAAAAGATAAAAAGTACGTGTATGTCTGACTACCTTAATCACAATCAAATGATGATATATTTTCACTAGATTCTAGATATAAGTAGTAGACTCATGCTCAGATGCACAACACATATATTTGTGTAAATCTTTCACAACTAAATAATTAATTATGAATTTTCTACTACAACGTTTTTAGAATAAGTAAACTCATGTGTCTGACCACCTTAACTAATTCTAAACTTTACAAAATTGAAAACTTTTTTTTATAGTAGGCAAAGCATAGAATGTGACGCATGTTTCAGATTTCAAAAAGGTTAAATCGTTTGAAAGTTATAGTTATTTTTCAATCAGTCTGTCAATTAAGACTTTAGTGGTAACTCAATTAGAAAATAAGTAATAATTACTTACTGAACTCAAACTTTGACAACAATTATATTGATGGAAAGTTGATAATATCTTTAAGAAACTCTTTTTTTTCATCAATTTTGGGTGAAAAAAATGTCGTCCGCTACACAGTCAAAGTCTGGAGATCAAAGGAAATATGGTAAACACATTTTTTGGGTTGACCATCCACGTTTGGAATTGCAAAGTCAAAACCCGAGGCAAATATCAAGGCTAATAAGATATCTTATTTGTCGTGCCCAAATCCTGTCATGATGTCGTATTATCCAACCCCAAACGCTCAAGGTGGCACGAATGTGTGAGTGATCTTGGGGAGGTTACTATCCTCCTTGCACAAAGTTTATCAAGTTTTCAGAGGTGAAACGGGTAGGTTGCTAGTTTAAATGGCTTTTAGTAAGATCTAGTGGCGTCCCCCCAATCGGTTTGTACACACGTGACTCACTTAAGAGCTTAGTTGAACATGCTAATATGCTAGGGATACTTCACCTAGTACAGACTACCATCAACACACATCGCCCAAGTTTGGTGGGATGTAAGATAAGTCTTTGTTCAGTGTCTTATTTCTATACCGGCCAAAGGGATTACCGGTTTGAGGTTGTCCTCTACAGGGGAAACAAACCCTCTAGATAGGCCTCTCTAGAAGTAGAATAAGCAACTTAACATTTCTTGTCACCCAAGATCCGCAAAGGCAAGGGGAGAGAATACAAATATAAGCTACTTATAGTATGTCACTTATTTTATTAAGGTTTTTGCAACAGAATCAAAATAGCTCTAAGGAAGTGTTGAAAAACACTCCTTCAAACACATTAAGAACTCATTCTTTCCAAATTGACAACTAATTAGCTAAGTATTTTCTATCTATGACATCAAACACTTGTGATGAGCATGCAAGGTTCTTTTCTTCCAAAATGCTTTGAAAATTTGTTTGAAATGATATGTTTCTTTAGTTTAGCATTCAAGATTGGGTGAGTTCATTTTATGCCCAAATTGAAATGTTTTTTGCTTTGTTCATTTATTCCTTAGGCATTCAAGAGTGATGATTTGATTTTAAAAAAATTAAATTGAAGTGTTTGATTTGAGAGGTTCTTTTTATCCTTTTGTTTATTTTAGTGTACCCAAACCAAGGGTGGGTTCATTTTAAGTTACAAAATTAAATTGAGTGAGTTTTGTTCTTTTTAATTTGTAAATTAAGATAACAATCTCGTCGTCCATACAGGCAATCCCACAGACCTACAGAAAACAAAAGATAAAGTCAAGAAAAGTGCGGTTCCGCATAGTCAAACAACAATCCCACATGGTCAAACTGCATTCCTGTCGGATCAAACAACGATCCCGCGGGCGGTTGACTTCAGAGTCTTTTAATAATCTGTACAAAAAGATAGTCTCGAGGCATACAAAAGTTAGGCGGCGTTCCCGCGTAGTCAAACCTCGTTCCCGTCGGACTGATGGAATGGGAGAATTTAGATGGAAAATAGCTCTCGGCCTGTCAAAACAGTTAGTTTGCGAGATCACGATCTCGTCGACTCTACCCGCGTTCTCGCCGAGGGTCCCCACGTTTCTGCCGAGTCTTAAGTTTTGTTGTTGTGTGAAAAGTGATGATATATGCGGGAACGCAACCACCTTTTCTCCCCTTTCCAACATGCAAACACCAAAAACCTTGCAAAAAGACACTCAAATTGATAAAAATGTTAGTTTTGGTTAGTTCTTAATGCAAGAAAGATGAGAAAGAATGGAAAATGACCTGTGAAGTGGGTCCCACCGACCGTGCCAAAATGTGAGTGAAAATAGTGAGTAAACTAATAATGCAATAAGTTAATAAAACATTCAACAACACTACTCAAACAAACATCTAGATTTGACAAAAGAAGACTAGAAATACCAAAAAAGAGTCTAAGAATGTGCAAACCTTCTTAAGCTATGGAGCCTCTTTGATGTGTGGATTTTATCCAAGATTGGATATTTGTGCTTAAAAGGATGATGTTCAAGCTTCAAAAGGATGTATGAGTAGGGATTCTACGATGATTTTGGCATTAGGATGTTATGTTTGATGGTGTTTTAGCTCTCAAATTGACATGGTAACAATGCATAAAAGGTGAATGATTTGTGAAGGGAAGAGGGTTCAAATTATAGGCAAGAGGAGGGTTGAATGGAGGGTCAAGATGCAAACTTGAGAAAGGGTGAAGATGCATTTGAGAGAGCATATGAATTGTGCTTTCTCAAATGTCTCACATTGTAACAAGTGTCACAGGGAGAGAGGTTTGAAAGAATGGGGGAATGTGACCATTATGAGAGATGTGAGAGAGGAGAAAGATGTCAGAGATGGATGAAGTGTGTAAGAGGGATGTAAAAACATTTAAGGGCCCGTTTGGATACTGGAATACCATATCCTGGATATGGTCAATTCTGGAAGATGTTGCAATTCAGGAAGATGCTTATCCTCAAAATAAAATCCAAAATATGGGCCAACCCATTTGGTTCACCCGGAAGATGACTAAGAAGATGCATAAGGAATTTTAATTCTTTATTTTTTAATTTCTTTGAATATGGTGTGTATATGTGTGTATATATACACACATGCACACATGTATATATACATATATGTATGTATATATACATGTGTATATATACACACATGTATATGTGTATACATGTGCATACATACACATGTATACACATATACACACGTGTATATATATACACATATACACACGTGTGTGTGTTTATACACATATACACACATTTGTGTATATATACACATTGTGTATATACACATGCGTATATACACACACGTGCATGTATATACACATCCTTATAGCAATATAATATACATATTTATAGTCACTGATTTCATGAAATATTAAATTTGGTTTGTATATACACGCACATGTGTATATATACACACGTATATACACATGCATATATACACACATGTATATATATATATATATATACATCCTTATAGCAATATAATATACATCTTTATAGTCACGGATCCCACAAAATATTAAATTTGGTTTTCTAAAAATTGGAATTCCCATTCCACTTATTTTGAAATTCCAATTCCACCTATTTTGGTGGAAGATGCAAATTCTCATTTTGGGGCAAAATTGGAATTTCAAAATTCCAATTCCAATTTTTTGGATGGACACAAACATGAAATTAGAATTTTTTGGAATTAGATAATGTCAATTCCAGTCTAATTCCAGGAAACAAACGGGGAATACTTAAATGCAAATGGTTGGGGATTTGAGGGATGTGACATGAAGGTTGACTTGGGTGAGGGTTATAATTCCTTAATCTTTGGATTATGATTGTGCAAATGTTTAGGGACTGATTAGGCTTGATTTATGGATGATTAGAGGGTAAGTGAGAGAACTAGGAAGATGTGATGGAAGGAGAGAAAATGAGTGGAGGATGATTTAGCTAGTTAAGTGTGATTAACCAACTTAAGAAGAGATTAGCATGTGTGAAGGGGTTGGGTTGAGTAAGAACCATGGATTAGGTGGTTTAGCAAAGTTAGACTATGGGTTAAAGTTAGGAGTTATGTGCTCAAATAGATTAAATAAGGTTTATTTAATCACAAGTGGGATAAATAGGATAAAGTGAATTAATTTAAATAGATAAGTCTATTTATTTAAATTAATAGAAGGGGGATTTAATTACTTAAATGGTTGTGGGTTGTCGTTAGATTAATTGGACTATAACTAATTAATTAAACTAATTGAACTAGGAAGTTAACATAAATGAATTAAATAATGTATAATTATTCAATTAATAATGTTCAAAAGAGAGCTAAATTTAATTAAATTTGTTAATCAAATTTAGGTGTCTAGAGTTACTATGTTAGAACATTTATTAGACATTGGCAAGACTCTTTAAGCTCCTTGTGAAGCAGTTTGTCCTTCTTCTCTATATCTTTCTTGTTCTTAATAAATTTTTACCCCTACATATATATTAAAAAAATAAAAAAATAAAACAAGCCAAACAAACCCAAAAAAAACAATCAAGAAAAACTTTATCTTTAGACTAATGCTTCTTTAATTCTTAATCTAGTTTTTTCAAAATTATTTGAAAGTTTCTATGAAATTTGTAATCCTCAAATTTTATTTTTATGAATAGTGTGTCAGTTTCTTTTAATATTTGCAAAGCATATTTAGTGTATAAAGCAGTTAACCTCCCATAAACAAGCTAAATCCTCATGGAAGAGTGTTTCGCAATATTAGAATGTTTCTAATATTAATGCTCAATCGTGTATTCTGTTGTATTTTAGAAGTTTCTATTTCTGGTTTTATCGTTATGTATATATGAGCTTCAAGCTCCTTGTAAAAGCATTCATCAATAAAATAATCTGTTGATAATGATTTTATGGTATCAGAGCCTAAAATTTTCAAAATCGCGGGTCTTTGGTGGTCGTTTTATTTGCTATTTTCCACTGCTAACGGCGGCCCGCGTTTTTCCTGCTCAGTCTGGTCGCGGCTTCTGTTCTTCAAAACGCAACATTTTTTTTCTGCATTCTGTGCTCGACCTGCGAAAAACGACGGTGGTATCTTGACCTGCGAAAAAACGACGACTGTTGCTGGAAAAAAACGACGACTCTGCGAAAAACGACGGTTGTTTACTGCCAAACCCGACGCCATTATTCGCGCATCGTCTCTGCACACCAGCGAAGGTCCGGGATTCAGGGATCCTCTTTCCCTCTGGTTCGACATTACCTGCAACATTACATTCGACATTACCTGCAACCTGCAAATATCTTGTTTTTCGGCTCTTCAAATAGCCGTCGATTAGGGTTTTCCCCGAAAACCCTAAGTTTTGAGCTCGAATTTTTTCTTGGATTTCATATTTGTGGTGGGTTTTTCGAGACCTTATATGGGTCTTCGTCAGAATTTTTTGGGCATCTCGTTTTTCGTGCCTCGATTCTCGGGCCAGCGGATTTGAATTCTGACTGCAGATTCTTTCTGGGTTTTTTGTCTACTCTTCTGGGTACCTGTCAAATTTTTCTGGGTTCGTCTTCACGTTGCCTCAAAATCCGTGCACATGGCATCTTTGACCAACCTGATGCTGGAAAACAGTCAGCGGTTCAATGGCAGCAATTACAACACCTGGAAGCAGCGAATGTTGACCATTTTCGAGTACCGTCGTTTGGATGCACTTGTTCTAGGCACATAAATTCATCCTGCCCCCACTAGCACGCCCGGTGGGACCTCCGTTACAACATATCAGGATAAGTTTGATGATCAGAATCGTGAAGCTGTTATGCTTAAGCTCTCTGTCACAGATGATCAGCTACCTCAGATTCCCTCTGGCAAGTCAGCTGCAAACATCTGGAAATATTTAAAGGAGCTGCATGAAACATCCGACAAAAGTCGAGCGTTCTTTCTGAAGAATCAGTTGTTTTCCATTATGATGGATGAACGTATGTCCTTATAGGAACATCTCACAAAGATTAAGGACATTCGTGATCAGCTTGACGCCATCGGTCGGAAGATGGAGGAAGAAGATATGGTAGTTATTACACTGAAAAGTCTACCTACGTCTTATGAGCATTTCATAGA